>CAIGRS010144113.1:0-10804 GCA_903798395.1 Fraxinus floribunda
ATTTCGACAGCATCTCCTCTGTAATATGAACTAAATCAACATGTAATATATCCACTATACATACACAAAATAATTTTAGGGTCCACTTGCCCCTTTAAATAATAACAATAAAGACAAATTAAATTTCTCCAAGATATGATATGCAAAGATTTTATCATGTATCATAGTAGATCATATGTTGTCAATAATAAAATGAAAATATAGATAACATGGCATATAGTAGCTGTCATGACATGCTAGCAAATGATGTCGCATACGTACTTGGAAGCAACAAAATAATGCATATGCTAGGAGTAATGTGTAATGATATTAAAATACTAGTATTTCAATAGTCCACAAGTCCCGGTACTAAAATTCATATAATGTGTGAGTTTTTGGGTAGAGGTAAGACTCTGAATGTATAAGAAGCAGAGTGATGTTATGGACATAAGTTGCAGAAGTGATGCTCTGAATGTATAAACAGTAGAGGTAATGCTCTCGACATAAATAGTACTCTAAATTCATAAGTATTAGAGGCGATGTTTTGGATATAAGTTGCAGAGGCGATGCTTTGGACATAAGTAGCAAAGGCAATGCTCTTGACATAAGTTGCAGAGGCGATGCTCTGAATGTATAAGAAGTAGAGACGATGCTTTGAATGTATATAACTAGCTTGTGATAAGCAGATGCGGAGACATGATGAGCTCTTTGAAAATAGATATAGCTATGTTATAGCTAATACATAGGAGTAATGAGCTCTCTAAAGATAAATGTAGCTGTAATGAAACATCTTGTATGGCGAGGCATTTCGCAGATAAAGTAATAAATATCGAGCCGGTGGCTCATCTCGAACTATCAAAGTCTTATAAGCTAGCCTAGACAAGGTCTCATAGCTGGCATAGTGAGAGACGAGGAACAAGCATTTGGCGAAGCCAGGAATAAGCATCGACGAAGTGGGGAATAAACATCTTGCAAATAGCTTTCGAACTATCAGAGTCTTACAACCTGCTTTGGATAGACGAGATCTTACAGCTAAGCTCGACGATAGTGAGGGCCAAGAAATANCAACCTGCTTTGGATAGACGAGATCTTACAGCTAAGCTCGACGATAGTGAGGGCCAAGAAATAGGCATCTAGCAAAGTCAAGGATAAGTATCTAGCGAAATCGAGCCGGTGGCTCATCTCGAACTATCAAAGTCTTATAAGCTAGCCTAGACAAGGTCTCATAGCTGGCATAGTGAGAGACGAGGAATAAGCATTTGGCGAAGCCAGGAATAAGCATCGACGAAGTGGGGAATAAACATCTTGCAAATAGCTTTCGAACTATCAGAGTCTTACAACTTGCTTTGGATAGACGAGATCTTACAAGGGTCTTGGATAGACGAGATCTTACAGCTAAGCGCGACGATAGTGAGGGCCAAGAAATAAGCATCTAGCAAAGTCATGGATAAGTATCTAGCGAAGGTAGGAATAAACATATGACGTAGCGGGGAATAAACATCCCGCAAATAGCTTTCGAACTATCAGAGGCTCACAAGCTGCCTCGAATAGATAAGGTATTATAGTTGGGTTCGACGGTAGTGAGAAGCCAGGTATAAACATTTCGCGAAACTAGAAATAAGCATTTGGTGAGACTGGGAATAAACGTCCCGTGAATAGCTCTCAAACTATCGAAATTTTACAAGTGGCCTCAAATAGATGAAGTCTTACAGCTAAGATCGACGATAATGAGAGATGATGAATAAGCATCTCGTAAATCTGTTGATCTCAAAAAAATGCGCCAACAGAATCCTGGTCACGTCCTTTCCACGTGGACATCACTTGCACACTGAACACCCCATTAGGAGGCAGAGGCTACCTGTTGAGAAAAAGTTCGAATACTGTTTGTACTCCAACAATCAAGTCAACGGACGGACAAGAGAAAAAGAGAATACAAGAGGGGGATTTGAATAGAGTTAGAAATCATACATTTGTGTGAAATGAAATCATAGAGAAGTGGAAGTGGGCCGAGTAGTGAGATGGGCCCAAGTTAAAGCCCCAATATACAATTGTTTAATTAAATAAGGTCCAATCAATTGAATAGTCAATACTACATAATTTATAGGTATAATAATATTAATCACATTTTTTAAATAGGTATGAAAATGAAAACAAGCTTATGTTTATGAGATGGATGGAGTATTAAAAACTAAAGAACTAAAATAATTCCACTATAATTTAATGAGAAAATTAGGCCCCACTCTCACCTTTCAATTAGTGCAACTTTAGGCCCCAAATCTTCAACGGTGAGGTTCTATGTTTCTAATACATTAAAATATGTGAATTTGAATTTTCACGTCATGAAAATCGTCAGTGTGAGAGCTCAACTCACACACAACTTATATTTGAAGGGCAAAATAGTCAAATCACTGAACATTCAGCTTAAATTCAAATGAAACTCGCGTGCAATTTTAACTTTCCCCAATGACTTCCATTACATGAAGATCCAAATTAACATAATAGTTTGAGGGCATAGAACCAATCTTTACAGGTTAATATTTCTCTATATAACCGCATTACTCGAAAGGCTGGAGAGCCCAGCTCAAGTGACTTGTATATATATTTGTTGCATTCTCAATTTTCTCTCCTTTTTTTCTAGTTTAACTTGTTCACTGAGAATGAGAAATGCACACTTTGTATACATGGTACAACGAAGTCATATGGGACCTGAGAGGCTACCAAAATGAGAATTCCAAGACAAATTGTTACGAGTACGAAAAAGTTACTTCATACATAAGGAAATATCCAACACGTGCATAAACTTGAAAGACGATCAATTATCAAACACGTACACATACCCACAGAGACAGATCAAACGCACATTGATAACACGCGCAAAGAGGGAGTTAAGAGAGACGAAATGTCATTACAGGTGAGCAATATACAAAGTTTAAGTCTCGGTAAAGTACAAGAAACCAAGGTTAAAACCTCGTTAAACGCAACAAACACTACACCCGAAACCCACCTCCATATCCACTATTGTCTTTACACACAGTTCCACCCCCATCAATTTAAGTACTCCCACCAACACCCACCAACAAGAGAAGCATAGTACTAAAATGGTGTAATACAGTCCCCAGTCTCTTTTAGGAGCAAAAAGCTGAACAACTCTGGCACCACAGCATGCTTAAACTATACAAGGCATTCAAGCACCATGCGGACTCTTCAGATTACTCCTCTCTTTAATTTCCTATCTTCCAAGATTGAAAATCCGACCTTGCCTGGAAAAATCAGAAACAAATGAAAGCCAGCGACGAACATGTTACTTACCCGAGTTGCTGGCTTTCAGTCTCATTTAACTCGGCATTTTACTTCACAGTTCCATGGATTGACCTTGTAATCTTCAGGCGCTCGATGTAAGACTCAACCTGCTATAGAAACAGCCAAAAGAAGAAGACAAAGCAGCATAAAGACAAAAATGGTATAACAATATTAAATAAATATATGCAAGTTCCGAATTTCTTTCGACGTGCCTCATCACCGTCTCCTGAACAGGTTCTGAGCTGACTCCATCTCCAGAGTTCAGCACCATCCCATGCTGCCCATTAGCCTTCAGAGAAACAAAAGCAGTGTAAATAATTAAATCAATGCGATGCAAATATAAATCCTAATCCTAAACTAATATGACCATGCTCAAGGATTGTAGATCAGAAAAAATGTCAAAAAAAATCTGCCAAAACTAAATAATTCAAGAGAGTTAAAAAGAAGATATTTGAAAAAGATAAATGAATAGGTAAGGTAAGGGGCGAAGACAACTTAAATCCAAAACCTCTGACTCCTCCCTTAATCCATCTTCAAAAACACCAACTTTTTTGCGTTCACTATCCAAAAAAAGCTTTGAATTAGCCTCACATATATCACCCTGTGAGAACCCTTGATCGGTTTTTTCTGGGCTACCACCATTGTTCGCATTAGAAATGCACCCAGCATCGGAAGTTTCTGCACTGATTCCTTGGTTTGATGAAGTCATATTTGTATTGATCTCATTATCCAGATCATGATGTTCCATCTTGCCCCAACTAGATCCAGAGAGTGGGATTGCTTGTGGAGTAAATCCATCAATATGCTGGCATGATTCATCCCTTTCTTTGATCATCCTGGGCTCAATCGAGGAACACCCTTTCAATGAATTGGTACTTCTCGAAAAAAGGTCAGTGGAAACTGAATCTCTCCTCTGAGGGCTAATAGATTGCCTTTTTTCCAGACTGCCTTGCTTCAACTCCATCTCTTCAAGCTCCTTTTTCCTTTTAAAATGTCTCTCGGCAGAGCCAGTCCTGCAAGCCTCACCATCCTCACTAGACGCCCTGTCAAGCTGCTGTTGGCTCATGGCCCTAGGATGTCGGCTGCGTTTATAACCCTCAGGAAACACATAAGCAGGGATCTGTTTTCTACGAACATGAGAAACGTATATTTCCATTCCAGGCTTCCAGTACATATACGAATTTATTTGATGCCTGAATTCATCAACAGTCAGACGGATATCAAATTGTTGACCTTCCTTAATAGCTTCTCCTTGCTTCCGTTGCAAACCCATAAAAAAGGCACAATGAGCACACTGCTTTGAATTATCTATATAATCATGAGGATAAGGGTGGCATTGTAATTTCCCAGAGGTATCCCGCTCTATCTGCAATCATTGGATAAAAAGCATGAATGCGAAAGAAAATCTGCTTCATCTTTATCTTTTAGACTAATTTCAGTGCAAACATCACCAAAACCTCCATCACTAGGGATATTTCAGAACAACAGATATTACCATAAGAGTCAGCTGCCTCAAACGAGATTCAACCCAGCCTTTCCAAGCACGCAGGTCATCAGAATCAGCAGCAATGATATCAACTTGCAGATAGTTCTTGTAGCTTTCAAAAAACAGATAAGGCTCAAACAAGGCTTTCCATTCAGCTTTATTCAGCTCAATATCCTGCATATGGACAAGAAGAAATAATTATAGCCAGCCATACTTGTATGATACTGCACAACCAAATAGCGTTAAGACTTTTGTTTAGCTACCTCGCAAATCTTATTACCAAATTGGAACTGCTCCATCATAACCCGGAGAGTACTTATTGAAACATTGTAGCTAGAATTCATGCATGGATATGCAGGTGTAATAATTGGCATATGGTGACTGCGGTCCCAAGGGTTTTTACGTGGATCCCAAACAGAAAATCCAAGTTCATCATCTTCAATCTTACAAAGCATCACGGGATTTGGCCAACGCCATAGCGTATAAACTCTGAAAAAGCGAGACACTAGCATACTGGGATTTGCATTGGGATAAAATTGGCAAACCCGAGCAACAAGAAGGGCCCAATTGACACCACCAAGAAACCCGGTCACCTAGGGAACAAAACAAAGTTATGGACAACAAAAAGAGCAAATATCGGAAATCAGAGCAAATGGACTACAAAGAGACGAGCTAAAACACAAGCGAACTTACATTTGAATAAACACCCCGTCTCTTAGCCCAAAACTTTAGACACCGTAGAGTTGTACGGAAATGCTAAAAGAAATTATAAGATAATTAGGCATTAAAATAGCAAATCAACATGTATAAGTACAAGCAAAAGTGAATTACTGTCGAGCTTGTGAGCTTATGTTCACCTCAATATCTGGAACAAGCTTGAGAATTTGGTCTGCAACCCGACAGCCATTAAGACTCCGTGCAGTTGGCTCATCAATTTTGTATAATACAGACATATTGGAGATATCCAAATCCTGCCCATAATTTTTTTTTTTTATCAAGTACAACTACACTTAAAAATCGCTACATGCAATCATGTTAAAATTGCACAGTGATGAATAGTCAGAAATAAAATAGCACTACCAAAGCTGACAACTAAATGCGGTAAACTATCCATCTTCACTTAGATTATATACAGGTTAAAAAAATACGAAAGTTAGTAACAATGCATTAAAAGCTAAAGTAAAAAAACTTTTCATTACATCAGCTATAAGAACAGTGTAAGAATGACAAGGATCATCAAGATTGATACATAAACAAAATATAGGTGGATCCCTTTTAAATTCACCCCATGGCAAAAGAGCACTTTTGAAAACGGAAAAGAAAAATAAAAAAACCTACCTATCTATCTTCTTCTCCCAAATCAAATAGCAGTATCATAATATGACAGCATACTTGACCTTTACGTTAGGGTTAAACAATGTTGAAATTTAATACAATGTGGCGAGAGTCAGAGAATACGTTTCTAAACACACAAACTTATGCAAGTTTCAGGTCATATCTATGTAACCTCACCAGCTATAACACAAAGGAAGAAAGATAAGAGGCATCGTGATTTATAACATCTCCCTGCATGCATGTGTTTGTGCGAGCGTGCATGCATGCAAGACATGTAAAGGGGTGATTCAGAATTCTGCAGACAGGTGCACAAAAGATAAGAGTGACAATGCACCCAACATAGTCATAGATGAACACACAGACATACTCAAGGTCACAAGTTATTGGGAGGAGCGTGAATGCTTCATCAAAGTCTAACGCAATGAAAATCCAGTCTCCATAAAGCATGCATTAAACTTGGTATATGGGTGCAGTAGTTGAAAATGATCACGGTGCATAGATAAAGAAAGAAAGGAAAGAAAACAGGGTGAAAACGAAAGGGATGAAGAAAGAACGGTTTTGCTTCATTTTAGCAAGACGAGGAAAAAATAAAAAGGAAGTTTCGCAATAAATGAATCCATTATCGATGAAATTCAAATTGTTTGCAAGAAACTGAACTAAACTACATTATGAGGCCAAAAGAATTGTAAACTGCAAATCTAACCCTAGAGTTTAAAGGCAAACTTACATCAGGAACCACCAAAAGGGAAATGCTAGCATAAAGAAGATCTATTGATATTCCATCAAATTTAAATTTCATGACAGGCACGTGAGCATCAGGTACCGGCTGGAGTTCTGTAACCTCTTCCATCTCAGCTAAAATACTGTGTAGTACATAGAAGAAATCTTCCTGGCAAAGGAAAGGTCTGCATCAGTACATATTTAAACTACCCAAACCAGTTCCAAAACAATGACAATACAAATTACCTCCCGATTCACATAGGATGGCCCAACACACAACGTGTCTATGTCAGCTTCAGGGCCGTGTACCTTCAAAATAAACAAATGTAATATACAAGATATTTCTAATAAGATAAATGACGTGATGCAACAAATCCCAATGCAGTACCACAAATGCACACAAGCACACAGTGAGCAAGATGAGAACTGACTAGTGAGCTCAAGATTACCCATGTTCATTTCTATAATCTGAGAAACCAAATAAAGCACATACAATTGGGCCACTCATTAAGAACAAGATAACTTGTGTAGATAAGATGGAAACATAAAACTTAATGGGAACACTTCACAAGACGATCCTACTTCTAGGAAAGCACAATCTGCAATCCCTGCATTGCAAATAAACAGCAAAAAAGCTTCATTTAATCTCTATACACAACCCAACGAGTATACACTTTCAGAGTAGCCTCAAAAAAATTTCAATTTCTATGATCCACCACCACCTATGCAATAAGCATAGACATTATGCACAACAAGAGCAGTAACTATTCTAATCCTTTTCCAAAATTATACAGAAAAAAAACTCCTTTCAACT
The DNA here is from genome assembly GCA_903798395.1 of Fraxinus floribunda. Lineage (NCBI taxonomy): Eukaryota > Viridiplantae > Streptophyta > Magnoliopsida > Lamiales > Oleaceae > Fraxinus > Fraxinus floribunda. The sequence goes on from CAIGRS010144113.1 coordinate 7,635, forward strand.
CGTGACCTTCTCTCCCCAGATATAGCAACTTTATGCAACTACCGCGAATTTGAACTTAAAAACCAGATAAGATACTGGCATAATGATACAACAAAAAGATTGTAACTTTAATGTAAATTTAGGAGCTCCTTACCCCAAGTCGGTAGGAACCAAAAGTAAAGATAACAGCATTAGCATCTTCCACCATTTGATCACTGTAGCCCCTCACGCGCGTAAGTTCTTTCACCCAGTCTTTTACAATCTAAAAGCAAATGCAAATCCAGTATAAATGTCATCTAGATCCAAGAATGTAATTTAATACTAAGTTGAATGACAAAACATAAAACATTGAAATATATTTTCCATGCAGACTACATACATTTCATTATGTAGTGAGAGACAGTTGCATACATACTATTGCTACAGGAAAAGAAAATATTTAGCTCATTGATATGTATTTTCCATGCTAACTACATGCATTTCAATATGAGGCGAGAGACAATTACATATAAACTATTGCTACATGGAAAGAAAATGTTAAGTTCAAGTTTGAGAATCTGAGCCAAATCACTTGGCATCACGTGCAATTTCCATTGGCCACAACAGTTAGATGTAAAAGACCTTGATTAGTTCAATAGAAGTTTTGCCTTTCTTTGAAAGACACGCGCTTAATTAGAAGACTTTTGGTTCATTAGCAGACCTGTTAATCATGCTAAATAGATAGTCTCTAAGTGCTAGAAATTAACTATTGTCTCAAAAGGTTTGAGCCGGCTAAGCTTAACCAAGAGCTTGAGAAACTAATTGATAAACAACACAAATATGCAATATCCGATAATGCTCTTTACACTGTCAACATAACAAAAAGAACACAACCAATTACCCTGCACAGTTCTTTAGCATCGACCTTTTACGTTTAAATCATTAATAAAAATGGCCTCAGGCGTTTATGAATTAGAAAAATTAAAATTGTGAACTTAAATATTCAAGTTTCTATCAAAGTAACAGATGAAATTTTATGTTTAGCCGTGTACTTTCATATAGGCCAACCATTTTATATAGGCCAACCACTTGAATCACCTGTAAATTTAGCAAAATTATTTCTAAAACTTCATACCATGAGTTCATCAGAGATTAGAAAATGTTTTCACAAAGTAAAGGAAACCCAAAAGAAGCTTAGTTAGGTTGCCACAAAACCAACCTTTTAAATCTTCCAAGGAAACTCCACTTCAATCTTAAACAAGAAAAAAACATCTTGTAGTTTTCGGCAAAGCTAAGCATTGGCTTCACCTTTCACCAAACAATCTCCTTTTTTTAACCTCCTTGCACATTTTTTCCAATTTTCTTATAGTTTTCCTATCATCCCCACCCTTGCATTCCCTTTCTTGTGCTCCTTTTTCTCTCTTGGCATGTAAGCATCGACAATCTTCATCCCACATTTCTTTTCCCTCTGCTTTGTTTTTTAATCTTAACTCTTCACACATTAGCCCAACATTTAGATTGATAATAATGACAAAAAAATGGGGTATAAAAATGATTTTTAATGTCTTTAACTATTGACACTTTACTTAAAGAAAACAGAATTTTTAAAATAATATAATTTAAGTGGGTTTTGGGGGAATTGGGTTTGAATGTCAAAGGGTTGCAACCGGCCATGATTATGGTGTGGATGGAAAGGCAAAGGCAAGAGGCTGCCAAGAAGTGATAATTATAGGATGCAGTGGGTTGTAACTGGTGCAGTGCAGCAGGTGTAAAGCAAGTACTGGCAATGTAGTGGCAGTGGAGAGGGAGGCAAGCATTGGAGCAATGTCAGATGGTGAAGATAAGTAACAATTCTAGCCAAGAGGGGGCAGGGGCAATGTCTTATTGAAAATAAAAAGGGAGGTAATATGGTTTTCTCACTTGGCCAAACATGAAAAGATGATAAGCTCTTTAAAATAATCGAGAGTATCCCAACCTCTAGAGTATTCCAAAGGCATAAAAATAACTTACGAACAATAGTGGCATGGCACAACAACAGTGGCGGCAACAAAGGAAGTGCATTTATAGTCAAATTTCTTTTTCAGCTAAAACAATCTTATGCATCAAGATTTAAATAGATTCAAGAATCCAGCTGAATAAGTAAACAATCTGAGTTGAGTGTGATTTGTCTAGGTGGCTTGGAGCATGTTAATGGATTGATCCAAACCATTTATAAATGAATGGATACATCTGGGTCGTCCATAACCCATTTTCATCTAAACTACCCAATTGCCAACCATTCAACTAACTAGTTATTCAGACACGCAACACCCTTATAAGTGGAATTCTTTTCCTCCCTTCTTATAAATAAAATCTTCTCTGTTCCAATTATTTTGAATCAAATCATGACAATTTACAATTGCAAACTGCCACAATATTTTAGTCCCTGATTTTAACAATGTAAGTTATAACTCAAACTGAATGGATCGCAGGTTCATGAATTGATATACCTGTTTTAGTCGACCCAAAACCTCTTTTCGCTTAGCAGCTTCTTCTGCACTTTCATATAATCCCGCATCCACCAAAAACTAAAAATCCGCCAAACACATCAGAATCCCAAAAGAACCAGAATTCCGATTTCAAAACAATAAATTAAACAAAAATTTAAAATCCGAACCTTCTCCAAATCCTTGCTTCTCTGAATATCCACCTCCAATGGCCCCGCTTCAGACAAAGGTTTCGTCACCCCCCAATGCTTCGACGGCTGCTTGTCCTTTTGCTGGGGCGGGGAAGGCGAAACATTCAAACCATCCGTTCCCACCATCTCTCCTCAATATTAAATCTCACGCAAAACCCTAACCTAACTCTTAATCAAACAAAAAAAAAAAAATCAAAAAAAAAAAAAAACTAACTTTCCGCCTCAAAAACAATTCTTTTCCAAGAATCTCAACAAGTTGAAACCCAAATCAAACTATAAATACTAAGGCCCTATGATTTGAAAACAACGGATCTCAGAAATTAATTTTTCTAGTTAAACTAAAAATTGGGCAATTAAATTGATAGATCTAACGAAAGCCAAGCCCTAAAATTGCCGAGTTGACACAGAAATCCAGAAGTAGAAAGAAAATGGAGATTTTGTGGGGGTGGATGGGTGGGGGTTCTGGAGGAAGATGGTCAGTTAAGAATTGAGATTGTAGTTGCAGTGGGACAATGAACTGGAATATTATTAGGGG
>CAIGRS010144126.1:0-11041 GCA_903798395.1 Fraxinus floribunda
CGGTTATAAGGTAACTCCTCCCCCACAAATCGGTCATTATGAAGAAAGTGGACAAGTTACAACGTGATTGGGTAGTTCCATCATCTAGCAATCATCAGGGGAGTATAAAAGGAAGTGAAGACGTAGAAAGAAAAGACCCCGAATCAAAAACTCTCGGCAAGAGAATATATAATTTTCATTCCTTAGTTTAATTTAAATCTTTTTTCAGTACTCATGTGCTTGCGCCCCTTGGAGGCATTTTGTCTATTTTCCAATTGTAAATCTTCAGCAGTAAATACACCCTTTTTTGGGACTTTGTCTCAAGAGGTTTGTTCCTTACACAATCATTTGATCCTTTCTTTAATTGTTGGCGAACTGAAAAATCACGATACAGTATGTATGTGCACTGATTCTCTGTTTGTGAAGAGGCCAAAAATCTAGGCTTTTTTGAAGGAGAGAATTATTTATTTATTTTAGGGAAGAAAATGACAAATAAATTTTTAAATATTTGGGATTGTAGGTGACACATATAAAAAAATTGGATTTAATTTGTAAAAAATAAAAAGTTCGAGTACNTTTAATTGTTGGCGAACTGAAAAATCACGATACAGTATGTATGTGCACTGATTCTCTGTTTGTGAAGAGGCCAAAAATCTAGGCTTTTTTGAAGGAGAGAATTATTTATTTATTTTAGGGAAGAAAATGACAAATAAATTTTTAAATATTTGGGATTGTAGGTGACACATAAAAAAATTGGATTTAATTTGTAAAAAATAAAAAGTTCGAGTACTAAAATTGCAATTATTTCTTTTTAGTTTTGGCATTTTTTACCTTTGTAAGGGACAAATCTGACAGATCTTGATCTCATGTATATATTGTTAGATTAAACTAAATGAATTGAAGTAAAATTAAAAGAAATGAACGAAAATCAGCAAAAATTAATGATTTTCAAAGTTTAGGAACTAAAAAAAAAAAAAAAAAAAAATTAACCATGGGCGTGCAATATGCAACTTTTCCACACTAGAAGTCAACTTCACTTTCCCATGGGTGGGCATGGTGTTATTATCCTCAGATGGGGCTAACTTTCCTTTTGTGATAAAAACTCTTTTGAAATCCAATTAAATAATTAGTTGTTTGTTGTAGTGATGAGATGTTCACAATGTTAGAACTTTGCAATTTTAACATTAGGTCAATAGATGTCAATAGATATTAAGAATAATATCTATCGAAGTGTAATCACATAGATAATCATATAATTGAATGTGTTACTTTGCATATGAATTCAAAATAGGAATATAATTGAGTCGTGCTTATAATATGTTTAACTTAATTTGGGAGAGATAGTTAAATAAAATTGGATTATCGATTTTAATGAATAAACAAATCATACTAAATTTCATAGGTCAAGAATTGGAATATGATAATAATAAGTGGATTCAAAATAGCAACATATTTATTTGCATATTTAGTTTAACATTATCTGAGACAATTTGAAGATTAATTAGATAAATAAACAACACATCTATTTTGTTACTTTACATTCGAGTTTGATAACGAATTAGTAAAATTCAATTTGAAGTTTATTCCTCATGGGACAATACTCTTCTCATCATATTATTACTTGCCAACGATGTTGTACACTTGCGAATTTCACACGAATAAGTTTTGAGCGCAATTGTCGAGGATTAAAGTTTTTAAAATGAATTTATTGATTCGTTATTGGATTTAAAATTTGTTTTCTTATTTTTGACTACCCACCACAATCGTGATCTTTCTTGTGTTTGGTATTCTTTCTAGGTACTATTTAATAGTGTATGCAGGATTATGACGATGACAGTTGCAAAACTTTTACAATGATTAATCCTGACGTGGATGACGAGAATATGCTTGAAGGAGATATTTATCGTGAGTTTTGTTACGGGATGCATTATATTGGGCACTACTATATATGCACTGATTCGTTTATGTCAAAATTCTGTGGTTTAAACAATATTTAAGATATTGATAACAAGTACTTGAAAAATTTGATGAATGTTACATGCTTGTGGGGGATTATATACTTGCAGATTGGGATGAGGGCATCATACTTGTGAGAGATGGTCCTCCCTTGTTGAGCGAGAAGGTACTTGCAAAATACTATAACGAACTTATCAAGTTGGATGAAAGCAAAATGTTTGCGGGGATGCCATATACTGGGATGAATTTAAAAGGTGGGAATATATCCACTTGAAAATGTTGATAAAAAAGATTTGTCATCGTCTTTGAATTTAGATTGTGAATCGACCATTTGACCCGATGAGATAGTAACTATTGAAGAAGAGCATAAAGAGAATGACAAATTAATCACAAATGAATCAAATGAAAAAATAGCAATCAATGAAGATGAAATTAACACATATTCTTCCGACTTCATTGATTTCCCAACAATTGATTTTGTGATTAAGTTCGATGACGAGGTAAAATCTACATAGTTGAGTTTAAGTAGGGCTGGACATGGTCCGGTTCGGTTCTCAAAACTCTTGGGTATTTAATAAATGGAACTGTCGGGTCCAAATATAATTATGGAACTGTTCGGGTTCGGTTCCGTACCATAATAAATTTTTTTAACATTTACAGCAACACTACATAAATACAACTAATGACATGTTCATTCGTAGCTTCGATGGGCAGTTGGAGAGGGGAGGTTGGATTCGGCAGTCGACGACTTTGATTTGGGCATGAAGATATAGATTTTCAATTTATCAAATGATTTAAGGTTAGTGGACATGTGCTTACTAAATGAAAGTATAGAATTGGAAAGGGAAGGATAAAAACTTAAAAATGTTTAGATCTTGAGCTAACAATGAAATTAATATTTGGGCCAAAAAATTAAAACAAAAAATTGAATTTTGAAATTGGGTTGGATTGGGTTCGCTAGGCATGGACTTGACTTGGAAATTGGATCATTAATCACTAAAAAACTAAAATAATTTAATTAATTCAATATAAAAAATTTAAAAATTTATTTAGATTCGGTTCTTATTCGATTCTTCGGTTCTTGGTCTAAAATTGAGAACCGAACCAAACTCATTCTTGATTGAAATACTCATTTGGATATTTAACTTATGAATAACTGCTCGGTTCGATTCATCGGTTCGGGAGTTTTCTCCGGCCCTAAGTTTGAGTGCAATGGAATAAGCAACTCATATTACATAGAAATGGACAAAGTAGATGTTTGGAGAATAAATGAAAAGTGGAGTAAAGTTAAAATAAGCAAATTAAGCAAGACGTCAAAATCTTTCTTTAGAATTTCATAATAAAGATGGCCAAAGTCAAGTTAATAACTACAAATAAGCGCTTACTAGGAGACAATTCAATTTTTTTTGCCTTTTATTTATTATGCTTCCTAGAAAATAGATTAATAAATTTTATAGCTTTTAGTAGTTTAGGTATCTTCATCCCCATATTTCCCTATAGGTTATGATGTGTTTGAAGTTACTGGGAATTATTCCATATTACTAATAATTGATTTCTCTTTTCATTGTAGGAACATGACAACTGAAAACATACAAACCAACACTGGAAAAGGGAAATGATGTACACAATTGGCTCATCTAGATTCAATGCTTTCATTCCAAATTAGCCTCCACTTTTAGACATATATTTGGGGAGTCTTTAATTCCCTTCTTTGCCCTTTTATTTCCCTTACTTCAAAATATTTTGAAACATTAAGGACAATGTCTGATTTAAATTTGGGGGTGAAAAAAATTGAGTATCTTTTTCTTTTTTCTTTTTTCATTTTTGTTTTTTGTTGTGGGAAATTCTATTGCTTTTGTGTAATTGTGTGAAATTTTAAAAAGTCTCTTTAGTTTGCTTGTTTGTGTGGGTTAGATAGCCATGTCGGTAATGATGCATATATTTTGAACTATTTGTTAGTTTATGAATTGTGGATAAGTTGCACGCCAAGATTAATTGTTACTTATACATGTGGAACTTGATGATATTTGTTGAGATATTGTCTTACAATTAGTGAAATCTACACAAACAAGAGAGGGTGAAATTAGTATATAAATTCAACACTAGATTAAAACTTGGAAAATAGATTTAAAATAATAAGTTTGGAGTGTGAATCTTACGAGTGAAGAAATGATATATTTGACCATTAGAGGTCAAAAATTGAAGCAACTTGTGAATTTATGATGCTTTACTTAATTTTTAACACACGCACCTCAGTTTTACATTGAATAAGTAGAAATTGATTTTTGTATTGTACTTTTGAAGTTGTTTATAGAATTAATATAATGATTCCAACCTTTATCTAATAAAAAATTTATTGCATGCTTGCTTGTTAAGATATATTATATTTTTGCTTGAGGACAAACAAAAATTTAAGATTGGAGATGTTTGTTGCAAATTATAAAACCTTGATTCTATCCCACCAAGAGTAATCAATTTAAAGAAAGAAAATAAGCAATCAAGAAAACGCAAGATTTATAGAGGCTTGCCTCAATATAAGACCACATCCTCTCCCGTTGCTACATCAATCCACTATAATGAAAAAGTTTTACAAGATAAAATCTCAGTCATATCTCATCTGACCACTCTTTCTCTATATTTGATGATTATACATAAAAACTAAGGACTACACCCTATTTATATGATAAATTAAGGAAAATCGAAATTTACAAGGACTCCTATCTCTTCATAGAATTTTATAAGAATAAACATTCTTAAATAGTCCATAACTAAAATTTTCGTCCGAGCCCTTACCCCTTGGAAAGGCCGTTTACCCTTGTTTCAATCTCTACAGTCACCTCACCAAGGAGGTCGATCGGCGACCAGTTTCGCAAAGTGGCAATAATTATACTTGATAATAAATAGGTTTCACAACTTAACAATAGCTTACTTGGAGACTGACTAGTTTTGTATCATCCATATTAAACCTACTTAGCACCTTATTCATATGCTTTTCATGTGACAATTTTAAGACATAATTGTCCCTAATAATTCTCATCCAAGGATTTGTTTTGCAATACCCAAGTCCTTCATTGCAATCTCCTTAGATAGCTTGTTTTTCAACTTATCTATTTCTTACTTACAAGCATATGTAAGTAACATGTCATCAACATATAGCAGCAAGATAATATATGAGTTACCAATGTTCTATACATAACAACAATGATTCATTTAACACTTTCTGAAGCTATTACTACTCATAAAACTATCAAACTTCTTATATTACTGTGTCAAGGACCACAACTATGCCTAGCTTCTTGACCCACTCGTAGTCGCAGTTTACCCAACTTTGGCCGCACTTTGTAAATATTAGTTTGAGCTGTAATTTCTTTTCGGCTATAACTGTTTGTTTCAATTGTAAAATTACTCTATTATTTGTAAACGATTAGGATGATTCCTTGTCTTTTAAGTCTACTCTTGTCATTTATGTTTTTGTTACTTAAGCTATTATAGGGGGTTATTAGACATTCAATAGTCTTTCAAACTCACCGGTGTTTGCCTCCCTACACTAGTAATTGTAATTTTCTATTTTCATAAAATAATGATCAATTTATTTTCAATGCATTCAAATTCTTTGTTACAAAGCTTTCTTTAAATTGTAAATTTTCTTTTGTCCCGAAACAATTGAGAAAATGAGGAAGGTAGTCTAGAGGAGTAGACTACTGTCGCACGGTGCCCCCTTTCTGTGCTAAGAAGAAAGGTTCCCCATGAAAGTTAGTATCAAAGCTACGACTTACGTCCCTCGATAAGAAATCTATGGATCCAAATGCGTCGTACACACCTAAAGTTGGTGGCCTACAAAAGAAGAATACTAAATGGCCAGTGGATATGCTTGATGGGCAAATTGCCAGGTTATGCTATGCCATCGAAACCCTTGAGGAAAATGTTGAGGTGGTTGAAAATGAGATTCATGAATCACACATCCAATTGAATGAAATCTGAATGGCTTGTACAACGATGACTGATGCCGTGACAATCATTCCTGATTTACTGGAAGAAATGGAAATGTTGAGAGTTCAATTGTGAATACTCCAACGTGCGGTGGGCAATGAGCAAGCCCCCACACCAGAGTATGTACCCAGACTCAAAATCTCGAAACCGTTGATAAGTGCATTTTACACACTTATTCGAGCTCTAAAATATGGACATTTTGTAGTTCTTTTAATGAAGTTATAGCTTACTTTATTATATAATGTGTTACTAAGTAAAATTCGATGAATAGAAGAGGAATTGAAAGAAAAAAATGAAAATGAGCAACACTCAAAGTTTGGGGACTAAAGTGTAAATACTCCAAAGATGTGTCGGACCTTACGATAAAGATTCAAGAATGATATGTGTTAATTGGATCCAGTTAAAAGTCAAAAGTAGTAAAATATGATCAATTTTTTTTCACAAATCAATTTTTAACTGTACAAGTATGTTCCAGATTTTTGGCTTGAGATTGAGGCCCATTTTTTGCCCAATAAATGCTCGAATTGGAAAAAAGTTATTTCTAGTAAATTTTTAGCCCTTTGAATTATCTTTATCACCCAAATTGAATCGCCTAATCAGATATTGGGATATAAAGTTATGATAAAAAGAACTAAGAGCTTGTTTGTTTTCGAATAAAATTCGATTTTAATCTAAATCAAAGTCAAACTATCAATGTTAACCACATTTTTCATGGGTCGCACAACTTTTCAACCACACATTTCAAAAACTTCTATCACAATATACTAAAAATTTAATTTCAATCTCCACCAAATACCCTCTAAAGGATGTGCAGTGTTGAATATTTCGTGAGTGGCGGCGCCAAAAATCTGTTAATTTTTCCACAAAGGCGCCACCCATAAAATGACACAATGGCACTTGTATGGCCCTAAGGAAATGCTTGATGCATCTAGGGTATGGAATCTTGGCTTGTTTAAAGCCCATAAAAACTCCAAATTCGAGAAAAATGTAAAGGGCAGTATAAATACAAGAATGAAGGCACTTGAAGGGTGTTCCACACATTGAGATATACAAAATATAATTTGATAATTAGAGAGCAAAATTAAAGGAGAAAAAAGAAATCAAGGGTTTGGAATCAAGATTTGGATCAAGAAGAAGAACTTGGTGTAAGATTCACTCACTTCTCTACATCTCAATTTAAAACCCAGTGATGTACTCCATTATTGTTATTTGTTTTTCTTCATCTATCACGAGTAGCCGAAACAGTGTAATCTAATTGAGACCATTTATTTCTTTTATTCAAGATTTAAGTTCTTTTATCATTTATGTGTTGATTTTATTCATGTATTTAATGCTTTGAATTACTTGATCAATAATTCAATGATTTTGTGAATCTTTTATGAATCGAGAGACGAGTTTTAGATTTAGATCCCATATTAAAATTCGGTTAATTAGTATAACATGTAGAAATACATATACTAATTATTGCTATCATTGTATGAATTCTTAGAACAAATAGTTCATTTAACAAAAATTGATTCACATAGAGTTATGTGATTGAATTAGTTAAATAGTGTCAACGAGAACTCGAGAGGAGTAAATTGAATACAATAGAAAAATTCAATTCACACCACATTAGATTTATGAGTCTTGAATTAAGATTTAAAGGTGATCAATATATGAAATTGTTATACCCTAATATGCATTCCATATTTAAAAAATTAATTCGATCTTCCTGTGCGAACTTAATACTTTCAATTAGTTAGAAGTAATTAGATAAAAAATCACAACAATCACAATTTTTTTTCATCAAATAGGAGTTAAAAATATTAAATTAAGTATTAGAGTATAGTTCTCATGGGAACGATAATTCAGACTTAAATGTTCACTATATTACTTGTTACAATATTGTATACTTGCGATAGAAAAACACAACAACAGTGCACCTATGAGGTATGCGGTGCAAAGAAAGTCGAGAACTTCATGTTTAACATGGAACAATACTTTCTGGTGGCTACCATTGAAGTCAAAGCACGAAAGGTGACAACATCTACCATGAATTTAGGTGGAGATGCAAAATTATGGTGGCAGACGAAATATGCTGATATTCATGCCAATGGGGTTCGAATAGATTTTTGTGATCTTTTCAATAAGGCAATCAGGACACATTTTTCTCCAGAAAATGTGGAATATTAGGCCTGATGAGCACTTCGGGAACTAAAACATACAAGCTCCTTCAGGGAGTATGTTAAAGCCTTCTCGAGACACGTGCTAAATATTTGAGACATGTCGGAAAAAATAAACTCTTCACATTCATGGAAGGGTTGAAATCATAGGCACAAATGGAACATAAAAAACAGAAAGTAATTGATTTGAGCGGACATGGGAGCCGCCGAATGCCTTGTAGACTATAAACCTGAACCGAGAAAAGATTGGCTATAGGGGAATAATCAATCAAGTGGGTGTGGGGGTGGGGGTGGAAGGAAATGGACCTTTCAAGCCCAACTCAAACTCAAATGGGGGAAAACGTTAGGGAATATGGCTATCAAGGAACCCGCCAGAGTAACTTTCAGATAAATCTTCAAGGTAGCATGTCATGGCAAATATCATGGTAGGAACAGTAATAACTAAAACAAAGGAAAGATACCGAATGGTAGATCTGATACTAATCCTGCAATTGTATGCTTCTTATGTAAATGACCTCATTAGGTGACGGATTTTCCGCAAAGACGACTCATAAATGCATTTTGTCAACTGGCAAGTGGAGCATCAGGCTTAAAGTAAGATCTCCAGCAAGCTAATAGCCACTACGAGATGGGCTCCGAAAAATAGGAGGATGTGGGTGGTGTGCATTCTCTCATTAGTTTAACACAATATCGCATCAGATAATCAAGAAGAATGATGTTTCGTCGAAGGAGGTAATAATGGAAGAGCTGAAACCTCCGATTCGTAGTGCTAAAAGCTTAATTATATTGATGTAAAGATCAACGGGAAGCCAATTAGGGCTATGGTGGATACTGGAGACCACGTCTACCTACGTCTGAATTTGATGTCATGACAAATTGAAGTCACACGAAATATTAATGGAGTGAAAAGCCATGACCAAGGACAGGAAAATAATCTTTCGTCCTTTATGCTGTTATTAAGAATGATTAATAAAATTTTGTTTATAGCAAGTTATATTGCTGATACACAATTATCCTAAAAGCATTTTCGCAAAGTGTAATTAAATATTAAATGAGTAAAATGGTGCGGGTCTAAGTAGATAGCCAAATAAGAAACTTCATAAAAAAAAGAAGGGAAATTTCGCTATCACTAAGCTTAGGGGTGGACAAAAGTTCCGAATCGAACTGGACCGAACCGAACTGAATCGAATGGTTCTTTATAAGTTAAATACCCGAACAGGTACCTAAATCAAGAACCGATGTGTTTGGGTCGGGTTTCGGGTTTAGACCAAGAACCGAAACTAAATAAATTTTTTATTTTTTTATTAAATTAATTAAATTATTTTATTTTTTCTAAATAAATTAACAAATTAATTAAACAAATCAGATCATTTCATAATTTTAATTTTAAAGCCCAAATCATTTTAAAGTGCATTAGCCCATTTTTTGTATTTGTATGTATTGAATTAATGTTATTCGACACCTAGTTATTTATATATTTTTGAATTGAGTTATATTAATTTGTAAAAGTTACAAGTGAAATGACATTAGTTATATTTATGTAGTGTTACTGTAAATGTTAAAAAAAATTAATTATGGTATGGAATCGAACCGAATCGAACCCGAACGGTTCCATGATTATATTTGGACCCGATGGTTCCATTTATTAAATACCCGAAAATTTTGGAACCGAACAGAACTGAACCGACCCACGGCCAATCCTAAATAAGCTGCTATCTTTAAATTAACCAAGATTAGAGATTCCCAAGAGATGGATTGTCCCGACTAACTTGAACTTCATCCTTAAAGGGCACATCGATTCAGAAGGAGAAAGGGAAGCGAAGGTAGAAGTATCAACTGACTCAATAGTAGTCACAACCCCACTTGAATGAATAGCTTGAAAATTCATAGGATATGAAAAGTCAGCAGGAGTGCATGGAGTATCCAGAGCCTTAGAGGTGAATGGATGATTCTCAAGAAGGGTGTCTTCGACATCATCTTCATGAGCCTCCAAAAGTCCATATTTCACTTAAGGTGAAAGCTTGTGATAATATCAAGAACTTTATTTCCCCTTTCCTGCATAGCATCCTCAACCAATCTTGCCTAGCGAACAATCGCTCCGGAAAGGCCAGACTCTGCAATAGCTAAACTTATTTCATTATTCTCCAATTGACTACGAAACGAAACTACTTCTTTCCTTGCATTATCGAGTTCCTTAGAAGCATCATCCTGCTTAGACTTGGTTAATTGAAACTCCTTTCTAAGATGCGAAATGTCATGTTCAATTGTAGAAACATAGACTGCGTGATCTTCCTTGGTTAATTCAATATCCGAAGATATCTTCTTTTGGCTCGCTCACTCTCGACCTACCATAGTTTCTTCTGAAAAGTATCAAACATCTTTTCCAAAAAGCTAGCCTTTTTATCCAGGCCAATCGTCCGTGAAACACGACCCTCATACTCGGATTGCTGGTCTTGATGTAGGATAGCAGTTCCTATAAGGTGGGTCTCAATCTATTCCGCAAGTTTTTCCTAAGACCAATTAAAATAAGCATATGCAGGCTTCGCTGTCCGGGAAATAAAGGGATGAAGTGCTAACAAAACCTTCGCATCTAATTCATCGTTACGAAGAGGAATGAATAAAGATTTAGAACCCGAGGTAAACCCCATGGGAGAATAAGATGCTTTAGGATCAGACCCACTTGAGGTTTTTTTTCCATTTGGGATCCCTAATCGGACCCAAGAAAGTAGGGGGTATGGACTCCATAGGCAATAATCCTGAAGCTCCAGTAATAAAGGACTTCGACGGAGGTTGCTTAGTTGAAACCTCAACCGCCGGTGAAGGCATAACCTTAAAACTCCTAGAACCTTCAGGAATTGATTTTTAAGAAGGAAGAGGTGCAACATTTTTCTAATGTTTACAAGTCGTCAAATCGAAAAACTTGTTCATGAAAATATATTTCGGATTAAAAC
>CAIGRS010144131.1:0-22013 GCA_903798395.1 Fraxinus floribunda
TTTTTTTTTTTTTTTTTTGGGCACTGTGGAATACATATATGAGAAAAATATAGGCTGTTATCAATTTTGAGTACTGAAAATTGATTATATTCCCCTGTGGATGTTTAAGTTACTTAACACCCAATTTTTATTTTAAATTTTAAAATGAAGTGTCTACTGAAATCTAATTTCAAGATTTGACTCGTGAAAATAGAAAATATCTCATTTTTATAAAGTTTCTTGAAGATATCTTAAAATAAATTTTGGCCTAAGCCTTTGTTCGGAACCCATTCTTATCTTATTCTCATTCTTATTTTTTTCTCTTTCTTCATTTCAAGCATACATTCTCCCAGTAAAATAATATTACACTCAAATCTAAAACTTTTCATAACTTTTCCACCACACATTCTCTCATCAATCACTATTCCAAAAATTCTATTTTCCAAAAAATGGGTGTCAAACACCCTCTAGATGAGAATCATTTTTTGGACCGTTTTAACACTCTACGATTAATGAATCTTGACTTGACGAATATTGATCTACATTAATCTGGATTTATTATAGATGAATTTCTTTTGATTCATGTATTTATGAATTTTAACATATGTTTAAATTATGTATTAACAATTAATTCTTATGTATCAAATGTAATATAAAAATGTTGCTTATTTATAGTATTTCATCATCACACAAAATTTGAATCATAAAAGTTGAGTTTTGAGAGTACAATTTTCTTGTTTTAAATTTTTATCATAAATTTTATTTATTTTTAGTTCATTTGACTCGTCAAATCCTTCCAATAAATTGGTATCAAATATTATTTTTACATCACTTATAACGTGTTTTAGAATAACGTGTTATGGACGTTCAACTTTGATTAGATATTTAAAATTCGAATTAGACTTTTTTGTCAGAAGAATTTTAACACATTTCTTGACATTCACTCACATGAAGTGGAATCTACGTAACCCATGTGAATAAAAAAAGACAAAAAAATTCCTCCGATTGTTAAAATTCTTGCTCAGTGCAACTTTATGCATGGAAAAACTAAACCATGCAAAAAGTCAGAAGTCCATCTGTCCAAGTTCATGGAATTAATAATCTGGTACTTATAATATACAGTAATCTCCTTTTGAATTTTTTTTATATAAATAAATATATAAAAATAAGTAATGAATAAATAAATAGTATTTATATGTCAATTAATTAAAAATAAAGTTTTATCATCTATACATTAATTATAAATTTTGGTAAATGGAAGCTTAATATGAAAAACGTGATTAGTATTTAAATATTCTAGACTTTAATTTGAGGTTGACTAAAACATTCTTATCGATTATATCATGAAAACGAGTTTCTTTAGCACATGGACTTGTCCGTTCGCTTCTATCAAGTAAACATCGTAGACTTTTGGATTATAGTATATATCGTGTTTTAATGGACCTCCTATGGATTATGTCTTATTCGAAATTGCTGAATAAATATCGCTTGTTATAAAGTAAATTAATTAATTAATTTGAGTGATTAAAAGTAAGTACTGATAAAATTTAAGAGTTTGTTTGATTGCAAGAATGGAATTTGAGTGGAAAGAAAATAAATTTCAGGGAATTGAATTAACTATAACTTATTTTATTGTAAATTGTCAATTAATTGTTTTTTATTGGTATAATTTTTGACCTGAAAAATATCGAAATTCTGAATCTTCTGATATTCGTTTGACCTTGTTTTTTATGGAAACTGTCCATTAATTAAGGGGTAGAATTTGATACAATTGCAGAAAAAAAAAAAAGCCTAGAACCTCAAACACCAAGAAAATCTGAGCATGTGCGTGAAAGATGGAAAACCAATTCCATGAAAAATTTGTGCAATCGAACATGCAAAAATGTTGAAAATGGAATTTAATTTTCATCTTCCATAAAATTGAAGTGTAATCAAATAGGGTCTAAATGAAATTCCAATTGAATAATAAAAATTGACTCTTGCTTCAACTAATCATTTGGCATTCAATTCACTACAGGAAAAAAAATTATTTTTGACGACACAATTTTTTGTCGTAAAAAGTCATTTTTAGTCTATTTCATAGAAAAAAGATCATCGAGTAACTTTTTAAAACAAAAGTTTTCAATATTAAAAGAAAATTTTCTTGTAGCCATTTGAGTCATGTTAATACGAGTAACATCATATGTAGCATTTCCCATCTAAGTGCATGTTTGGCAAATTTTAGACTAAATAACATTTATCGATCAAAATTAGAAAAAAAAACTAATAAGTAATTAATTTGTATAGTAGGTAAGAGTTATTTTCAAATATGTAAATTTATTGTACTAATATACTAAGAAAAAATAATTCATTCAAATGTTTTTTAAAATAAGAAGGGTACTTAACAATGATTTTTATTACTTTTAAGCATTGCAGTGCATGCTAGTCCACGCAATAATAATAATGTAATTGCTGCAATGGGGAAGGCCGAACACAAAGTTCTAAATTGTTACATTTTAATATTGTAATTGACAATTCTATAAATAAAAGGGACTTAATTGTAATTTGTATAAAAAGTAAATGAGTAATGTGCTAATAGATAAAATTAAGGTTTTTAGATCTAGGATTCGAGAATGGCAAAAGAAGGAAAACACAGTGCAGATTTTCACTAGACTCTCGCCATGGATTGGCTCGAGCATAAAAAATAGAACCTATGTCGCTCGCTGTAGCCCCACCTTCGCTCGAGCGACAGTTTGTCAATCGTTTGTCACTGAGCCCTAGCTCGAGCAACAGTTTTATCCGAGAAATTCTTATTTCGCGATTTAAAGGCTTTTTCACTGGCCCATTTGTTTTCTAATATACCTATATAAACCAAAACAACTTAAAACGGTTTTGGTCAAAGTTGAACATTGAGAGAGCTTCATATGTACGAGAATTCATATATTTTATCTTTCAACATTCGTCCTGTGAGATTGTTTTGGTGAGAAAAATATCGTCCACATAATCTAAATACCAAACTTGTCTTTCCTCTACATTGTCAGAGTTCTGAAGATGGGGGGAAGTTGACTGGAGTTTTAGTTTGTGAAGAACAAGGTGTTCTTCGTTGATCCACGGGAAATAGACCATTACGCAAGGCCATGAGTGCTGCAGGGTAGCAGATTCCACGGAGAGTTTTGACAAATTGCAACTAAGGATTGGCGCAGAGGAGCACGGGATCCGCGAAGAGCCGTAGGAATTGCAATTGGAGATCAGATAGTACATGTCGTCTAGTCTGATAGATTGTAAATTGTTTGAATCGTTTATAGTAGATTGTCTGGCAAAATACCTAGAGTTTTTCCTAATTGGATTTCTCCGTTATCATATTGTGTGTTGATTTACTTATTTATTTACTGTTTAAATTATATAAATTGTAGTATTCAAACATAGGATTAAAACTGACGTTCATGTTTAATTATTTAGAAAAGAATTAAAAAGTGACTTGTCGCTATTCAATTCGTTAATTATTTTAATTTTGCATATAATACATATTCATTCCCTCTAGATATTGTTAGAGTTGAATTACCTGTTTTTCAATTGGTATCAACATTTATTTTATAATTTTAGATGTATCAGTCACTGTCTATGCCTCCGTTCTTTGACGGAAGCAATAATGCCTACTGAAAAGTTTGAATGAGAGTTTTTTCTTAAGGCTTTGGATGAACGTATTTGGATTGTCGTTCAAAATTTGTGGGCTCTACCTACAACAACTGTTGCTAATATAGTTACACTCACTAATATCTCACTGTGGACTAAAATCAATTTGGATGAGGGTAATTAGAATAATAAGGGCCTTCATTCTGTGTTCATGGTTGTGTCTGCTGAGGAAGTTAGGAGAGTTTCGATGTGTGAAACTGTTAAAGAGGTTTAGGATATCTTAGAAACCACACACGAGGGAACTAAAGCTGTTAAACATTCTAAATTGCAGATGTTAACCACTAAGTTTGAAGTGATTAGAATGAAGGACGATAGATCGTTCGATAAATTCTATGCGAAGCTGAATGACATAGTCAACTCTAGCTTTAATTTAGGTGAAAAGATCCCCGAGTCTAAAGTTGTTAGAAAAGTCCTTAAACCCATACCCGAGATGTTTAGACCCAAGGTAACTGCGATAGAAGAAAGTAAAGACTTAGACGCTGTTAAGATTGAACAACTCGTAGGATCACTTCAAACTTATGAACTCACCGTCTCACAACCTAAAAATGTCGAATCCATTGCCATGAACATCATTGGAGGAGAAGAGAGTGAGTACATTGATACTGAGACTCTTAGGGACGACGAAATAGGTTATTTCGTTAAAAAACTTCAGAAGGTGATGAGGAATAGGAGAAAGCCTTAGGAGTGGAAAAGTGAGCTCCCTAATAAACTCTCGAGAGGTAGATGTGAAAAAAAACACCTCTAGGGCTCCCGTTAAGAAATCTCAATCTGTCCAATGCCACGAGTGCAAGAGATATGGTCACGTGATGAGTGAATGTCCTAATCTGAAGAGGAGTTCGAGTAAAGAACGACGTAAAGCTTTAGCTCGTGACCATGAGTGACGAGGAGTCAGATTCCAGTTCTCAGACTGAGACATCTGGTGGTGAAGATGAACAAAATTACATGGCCTTTACCTCGATTGTTGCAATCGAGTCTTACCGTGAGATTGAAAAAGGAAAAATGAGGATGGGAGTGAACAGTCTGAGAATTAGACCGACATTCACGAGTATTATCGTGAGTTGTTTGAGGAAAGTCTCAAAATTAAGAAGGTCAATAAAGACTTCTTGAAAAAGGTTAATGAACTTGAACGTGAAAAAGAAAAATTGTTAGGTGACCTTCAGGACTCGACTAAAAAGTTAAGTGAGTTGAAGTTGGTTAATGAAAACTTGAAAGCTAAAGTTAAATCATTAACTAACGATCTTGATAAATCGAATGCTCAACTCCAATCTTTTATGAGTGACTTGCAGAAGCTAGACAATCCACTGGGGATGAACAAGCCTAATGGTAATAGGTATGGTCTGAATTATTTTCATAACTGTGATGCTACTGCTAGTACATCCAGTGCCACGTTTGTTCTTGCCACTAACAAAGCTCATGAGATTGCTTATCCTAAACCGAAAGGAAAGCATGCCATAGGATCGAGACCTACAAGACAGCATAGGGTCAATCGTCCTACATATCGACAACAACCATCGAGCATATTTGAACCTAGGTTCATTTCCACTTGCCACCATTGTGCTGTACTAGGACACATTAGACCTAGGTGTCGTAAGTTTTTGAATAGAAGTAAAAGTCAGGACTCCACTAGTAAGTTAACTTCTTACCAATCAAGTTAGTCACTTAACTGAGATGATAACTCAATTATCTAATGTCACTTCTACTTCTAAGAATGTTTGGGTTAAAAAGAGTGACCTCTCTAGGTCTAAAGATTAGATAAATTGTTATGTTGCACACCTTGCTCTTAAAGCTCAAAATAGCTCCATGTGGTATTTTGACAATGCATGTTCAAGACACAACAAAGCCTTGTTCTCATCTCTAGATCAGTGGAATGGCGGTGTAGTTACATTTGGAGATGGAGCTACTGCACCGATTCAAGGAGAAGGTGTTGATTTTGATGAAACGTTTGCTCCGGTTGCTAGGTTTGAATCCATTAGAATTATTCTGGCTGTTGCCTGTACTTTGGGTTTCAAATTATACCAAATGGATGTCAAGAGTGCCTTCATGAATATAATTCTTCAGGAAGAAACCTATGTTGAACAACCTAAAGGGTTCATTGATCCTAAGTATCCTCATTATGTGTATAGGTTGAATAAAGCCTTGCAAGGGTTGAAACAAGTTCCTAGAGTTTGATATGATAGGCTTACTGCATATCTCTTGGAACATGGTTTCACGAGCGGTAGTGTAGACAGAATCCTATTTATAAGTCAAATTGAGGATATCATCACTGTAGCTCAGATCTGATCTTCAAGTCAAGCAGATTGATGATGGATTATTCCTATCTCAACCGAAATAAGCCAAGAATCTTATCAAACATTTTGGTCGACAGCAAGAAACATACTAGAACCTCCATGAGCACCAATGTTAAGTTATATCTAGATCCTAAAGGTAAAAGTGTTGATCAAACACTGTATATGAGTATGATATGTAGCTTACTTTACCTCACTGCTAGTAGACCGACAAAGCATTTAGTGTAGGGGTTTGTGCGCGTTTTCAGGCTGATTCCAAGGAATTACACATGAGCGTCGTACGACGTATTATTAGATATGTCAATGGTACTGTTGATTGTGAGATCCCGTACTCTCGAGATTCTAACCTAGATCTTGCTGGCTATTCCGATGCAAATTGGACTGGAAATGTCGATGATAGAAAAAGCACTTTTGGAGGCTGTTTTTTTATGTTGGTGCAAATCTCGTTGCTTGGATGAGTAAAAAACGAAATTCTATCTCATTATCTATAGCAAAGGCCGAGTATATTGTGGCAGGAAGTTGCTGCACTCAACTGCTTTGGATGAAGCACATGTTAAGTGACTATGAGATTGAACATGGAACTGTGACTACGTTTTGTGATAATACCGGTGCTATTAATATTTCGAAAAATTCTGTTCAATACTTTCGAACTAAACATATTGATATTAGGCATCATTTCATTGAAAGCTTGTGGAAACTCAAATAGTTAATCATAAACATATTTTTACTGAGAACCAATTAGTTGACTTGTTTACTAAACCGTTGGATGTGCTTCGGTTCGAATCTCTTAGAACCGTTATTGGTATTTGTGTGTCTCATTGACTGAGTATAATTGTTGCATGCTCGTATTCTACTATTGCGTGACATTGAGTTATGCATACATCATATTTATTTATTTATTTGTTCTCATGCATTTCTACTTTCTATTTTTGTGTTTTGTTTGTGTGAATTTTCTTTTGTTTTGTGTGCTGGTGCATTCATGTTTTAATTGAGAAAAACTAACAAAAACAATTTTTCATTTTTATGATTTAAAATTTATTTTTGAAAAAAAGGGAGAACAAAATGTTTTTATGCAGGAGATTGTTTTGCAGCATGATATACAATACACTTGATTTTGTTGATCGTAATCAAGCATGAGTTTATTTAGTGAGCTGTAATATAATTTTCATTGCTGGCTTAAGATACTCTTGGAATATTTAATATAAGTCTCTTCATATACCATCTGTACTACACACACTATGAACTTGATAATGAGACTCTACCGCGTGTGTTCGATTTGGGATGACAGTTACATGTTAGTAGGGTGACTTTGTACATGAATTGACCAACTTATTTAGACCTAAGTTCGAAATTATCCCTATAATAATAAATAAATACATGAAAAAAAATATTAAATGAGTTCAATAACTTATGCTACTTTTCGAAGTCTACTCGATTTGAGTAATTAAGCCTATGGGGTTTCTCATAACTTGGTGCATATGGTCAATTGACTTGGGTTAACCGGCCTAAAACTCATTATAAGAGTCATGTTTGTCGATTAATGAAAAGAAGTTTGCACTTAAGATGAAAATAAAATATATGAACATTCATGTTTACTGTTGTGATATAAGATAATTGTTTTATGCTAAAAGTTAGGAGGAGAAAAGACATTCTCTATAAAACTGAGCTTTCATATGTAGGTTCTAATGTACTTTACTGGTTCGACTTTCATTAATAGAGGAATATACTCATTAGCAGTGATGTTTTACAAGTCCTACCACCAAAGGATTAGTTACACTTAACATATATGGGTCATTTATATCATTTACTCTATGGATAATTTGAGCTAGATTTGTGAAAAAGTTTATTGTTTATTACATATACTTATGATTGCTTACACCTACATTATTAAAATGTTGTATGTTATTCTATATCCCTTGTCATTTTCTGACAAAAAGGGAAAGTAGAAAATCAAATAAACGTGTTTATCAAGCAGAAAGAAAGCTTATTGCTTGCACTGCATATTACATTAACTTGTTTGATTTCAACATCATGATCATTGATCAATTTTTATATATATATCTAATGATTTTTGACTCAAAGGCATTTTATATTTTTATTTCAGTTCTGCTAAATTAAGTTTGATACTTTAATAGTATCGATGTATCTTCTTGATATGTTGGGTTGCACGGGTACTATATCTTAGTTTAGTAGACATGTGTGAAACTGAAGAATACTATATGATTCTTAAATTGCCTATATTCTAGGAACTGCTTTATTTATACTATTTTCCACACATTTTACACTGAGTGTTGAGTTGTCTATTTCAGGAAACAGGTACTGACTAAAATATAGAATTTGTTCAAGTTAGTTTTTGAGTCTGTAATTTGCTTTTGATTACTATCTTGACTTTAGTTAGTAGTTTTGTCACAGAATGCAACGAGGGGAGCTTGTTAAGTTTTAATGTTGTAATTGACAATTCTGTAAACAAAATGGACTTAATTGTAATTTGTATAAAAAGTCAAGGAATATGTGTAAATAAATTAAGTTAAGATTTTTTGGTTTAGAGTTCGAGAATGACAAAAGAAGGAANGAAACTGAAGAATACTATATGATTCTTAAATTGCCTATATTCTAGGAACTGCTTTATTTATACTATTTTCCACACATTTTACACTGAATGTTGAGTTGTCTATTTCAGGAAACAGGTACTGACTAAAATATAGAATTTGTTCAAGTTAGTTTTTGAGTCTGTAATTTGCTTTTGATTACTATCTTGACTTTAGTTAGTAGTTTTGTCACAGAATGCAACGAGGGGAGCTTGTTAAGTTTTAATGTTGTAATTGACAATTCTGTAAACAAAATGGACTTAATTGTAATTTGTATAAAAAGTCAAGGAATATGTGTAAATAAATTAAGTTAAGATTTTTTGGTTTAGAGTTCGAGAATGACAAAAGAAGGAAAACACGACGCATATTTTCGCTAGACTGTCGCCATGGATTGACTCGAGTGTAAAAAATAGAACCTCCGTCGCTCTACTGTCGCACCTCCTTCGCTCGAGCGACAGCCTGTCGCTGGACTATCCCGAGCCCTAGATCGAGCGATAGTGTTGTCCGAAAATTTTTTATTTCGCGATTTAAAGGCTTTTTTTTCCAGCCCATTCGTTTCCTAACCTACCTATATATACCAAAACACCTTAAAACGATTTTGGTCAAGGTCGAACATTGAGAAAGCTTCATCTGTGAAAGATTCATATATTTTATCTTTTAACCTTCGTCCTGTGAGATTGTTTTGGTGAGAAAAATGACTTCAACATAATCCAAGTACCAAACGTCTTTCCTCCACATCCGTTAGAGTTATGAGATCGATGGAAGTTGATTGGAGTTCCAATATGTGAAGAACAAGGTGTACTTTATTGATCCACGAGAGATAGACCATTCCACAAGGCTAGTAGTGCTGCAGGATAACAGATTCCATGGAGAGTTTTGGCAAATTGCAGCTAAGGATTAGTGTAGGGGAGCATGTGATCCGCGGAGAGCTGTAAGAATTACAGTAAGGAGATCAGATAATACGTGTCGTATAGTCTAATAGACTATAAGTTGTTTGAATCGCTTACAGTGGATTGCCTAACAAAGTACCCGGAGTTTTTTTCAGTTGGATTTTTTCGTAATTATACCGCGTGTTATTTACTACTTTATTTACTGATAAATTATATAAACTGCGGTATTCAAACATAGGATTACGTGTATGTTTAATCATCTAGAAAAGAATTAAAAAGTGACTTGGTGCTATTTAATTCTTTAATTAGTTTTAATTTCGTATATAATCATGCTATTTTTCGCTTTGAAAATAGTGATGAAGTGAGCAGAGTCCAAGAAATAGAGTTAGGTAGAACAAATAATCATGCCAACTATTTTTCGCTTTGAAAATAGTGAACTCTTAATAATAACACCATTGTAATTCAAATTGTCACTAATTCTATATTCTATGAACACCAAACACAATGAGGTCGATTGACCATTCTCGATGTAAAAACACTGCTCTACCAAGTTGGGGAGGATAGCACAATAAAAGTCGTTTGAATATTCAATACCCTAACGTGTAATATTCTTATAGACTATACAATTTTCAATCTTGAATAGAAGCCAAATTCAGGCCTAACCTCTGGAGAAAGAGACAAAATAGATGAGAGTTGCTAAATCTGCTGTGAATTGTTATTTTCTTAATTTATTTATTTTTAGCCTAAGTAAGCATCTTAGTCCACGGACTCTCCAGTTCTACATGCATGTTTGCAAATGTTACTCAACTTTTCTATCTTCAATATTAACCATTTAACTTTGAAAATCCACCATTTAGTCACTATGTTAGTCCCCTTTGCATAAAATTAACGAGGTGGATGGAATTTACAGTAAAAAAAATGTTTTGACAACATTGCAACGTTAAACCGACGGTTGATAGGGGGATTGGATTTTAATCTGAATCTGATGAAATTAATGAGAGGTGGATTTAAGGTCTCACTATGATAACCCAATTAAGATTCGAATCTGATAATCCGTTAAATAAATGGAGGAAATATGGGTATATATCAATCCGATCCGATAACAACTTGATCCGATTGTTAATATAATTTACATACACTGCATAATTTTTACACATGATTTTTTCATTTTTGAACTTGTATCATACTTTATGACTTTTAATGAATAATGTCAAACCTATCTAATTTCAATATATAATTAATATATATTATAATAATTTTTGTATTGAGATTGAGAATCACTCTTTCTAAAATATTTTGGATCGAATATCTGATAACATAGCAAATCGAATATAGATTTAAAAATTAAATATTCATTGGATTATCGAATCGGATTGAATTCATGAATTATTCTTATCGAACAGGATCATATTGGATATGAGCAGATCCGGTCTATATCCAATCATTTATAACCCTAATATTAGAAGCATTTGTGTCGAGAAGAAAGGGTTCGAATGAAGTGAATTTTTGAATTTAGAAATTCGTCATGTTGGAGTTTGATTTCTAATTTTTAATATTTTAGAGTTTGTGTCACGCGTTAATTTGCATTAGATATAACGTCGGAATGTTATCAAATCATATTTTCCTGGTACACATTCTATGTTTTCTTAGTTCTATGCAATGGATGCTGTAAAGTGACTAACGAGTTGAATTTCTTCTTCGTACGTCCCATGGTATGTAGGGCTAATTCATTGTGCCTAACAAATTTTAGATCATGGAGATTTTAATAAAATCTTGACTTTGCGATGGAAAATTGACACAAAAATTAAGATTAATATCATGGAATTGTCTAAGCAAAATTCAATATGAACACGCAATATTAAGGCAGCCATTATCTATATATAAACCCCTATGTACAAGAATTCGTCAAATAAAGAAATAAAAACACTGATATAGCACAGTTGCAGCAAACATGAATTTGCCTAAAAATCTGCCCCTTACAGTGTCCCTTTCGGCAATCACATTCTTTGCCTATACCCATGCTGCCACTTTTGACATTGTAAACCAATGTAACTACACTGTCTAGGCGGCTGCCTCGCCCGGTGGTGGTCGAAGACTCGACCGAGGCCAATAAACATTGCCCCAGGCACTACCCAGGCCCGAATCTGGGGACGTACTAATTGTACCTTTGACGCAAATGGTCGCGGCCAATGTGAAACGGGAGACTGCAATGGGCTACTTGAATGCCAAGGTTTTGGTAGACCTCCTAATACCCTAGCTGAATTTGCCCTTAATCAGCCTAATAACATGGACTTCTTCAATATCTCGATCGTCGACGGATTTAACATCCCAATGGAGTTGAGCCCCACCAACAACGGCTGTCGCCGCGTGATATGCAATGGCCCTATCGTGGAGCAATGTCCAGACGAACTACGTACTCCTGGCGGTTGTAACAACCCGTGCACAGTTTTCAACACCAACGAATATTGTTGCACCGAAGGACCTGGCACTTGTGGCCCGACAACATTTTCGAGGTTCTTTAAGGATATGTGCCCGGACACCTGTAGCTACCCGCTGGACGATCAGACAAGCCTGTTCACTTGCTCTGCTGGAACCAACTACCGTGTTGTCTTCTGCCCGTGATCAAGCTCTTAAATTTTGCTGTAGAAGTGTGGTGCACAAGTAGCGTTGTTCAACATTAATATTGTTGAAATAGTATAATAGGGTAAGGAAATTCAAAGAATAAGACTGGAAATGGTTCCAGTTCTCCTATCTTTTCATAAATAACAATTGATAAAATAATATTGACAAAATTGCTTCAAGATAAGATCGGCAATTTCCAGTCTTGAAGCAATTAGAGTATTGAGATATCGAATTCGGAAGGTTGCAGTACGCAGATTATTGAAAAAAAATCTTATTGAAATAACTACCTTGGAAACCTCAATCTTGAGCGAGTTTTGGACTTTTACAATTAATGAACATATATTCGCAACATTGAAGGTATTTCTAATTGATAAGGTACGATCTTTACCATAAACATTTTTCTAGCGATCAAGTTAATTCAATCTTATTAGTTCGACAATAAGATTGTTGAACTCTAATTTGTGATACAATCATAAAATTACAAGGAGAAAAAGGGGACTCAAGGAATTAGATAAATAATTAAGTGGCTAATTGGTCAAACAAGCTGCTTATAATGTAACTATTATCGTATGTGACTTGTTAGAATGACATGTAAGAAGGATTCAATTATTGATAGATAGTTTACGCTTCAATAATTTCGATGGATTTAAAAGTGCAGTTTCAACTGACAATGAAAAAAAGTCGAGATTCATAAATTGGCTTTGGACAGTAAAGAATTGATAAGATTATAACTTACTAGAGCTTAAACCAATTGTAACTGATCAGCTACGTTTAGTGGCTTCAATCAAGGAATTAGTCAACTCTAGGAGTTACAATAGTTTATCATACTATAAGTAATTTTGACAAAAAAATGTTTATAGACAACATTTGGCATGTATTTATTGGAAGATGGAAAAAAAAGGTGAATCACATTTCACCATGTCAACGTCGGTAACATATCTGTCAAAAATTTCTTGTACTCGACGCTTTTTCCTTGTACCAATTTCAACTAATTGGTTTTAGGAGTTATAATTGAGTATGAGTTTTCACAGAGATAATTTTATTTTAAAGTCCCTAAGCTTAAACTAATACAAGAAATTAAAACCCATGGCTATATATTTGTCACTGTAGATACACGATATTAAAACAAGATTTGGAATAATCACAATCAATAGAAAGTAAATTTACAGAAAATAAAAGATTGAATACAACGACTTCTTTCGACCTAACCCTGAAGGTTCGACCACCACATCTAGCATCAACATCCCCCGTCGAGCATTTAATAAATTGGATATATGCTCGGTTGCACTAATAGTCCAAAAATGTGCAAATCGGTTCTTCGAACACAAGAAAAAAGTACAAAACACTTATCTCTTCAACAATAAACTGTAGATCTATGACGAATCACTCCAAAAGCTTCAACACGCCTACTGAAACTACAACTTTAAGAATCCTCTCATTCATACAATAATCACTCAAAATATACTGATTTTAGAGGCTAAAAACACAGATCTCAGTCTCAAATGAGCTTTTCAAGAGAGAATAAAACCACATATCAAAAACCCTAGCCTTCGAAAGAAAAGGCGTATATCTCTCAAACTAACAGTCATAAGAAGAGGAAGAAAAAGTGTCAAGTGAAATGACTTTGTGTGTAATCTATATCTATTACAACAAAAATGCCAAATGAAGGGCCATAATGAGGACACGTGTTGCCATCCTGCAGAAACGTCTCAACTTAAGAAAGTTGCATTTCCAGTAATGCGAGTTTAACCAAATTTTTGGGAGCATATCACAGATCACTGGTTCGAGCCTCAACAATATCTATCTTGTTACTAGAAATTTGGGACCAAAAGTGCAGCCAAGAGCAACATCAGCGATTAAATTTTATTTGATCTAAGTACCTGTTTATACATTACAAAATAATAAATAGATAATAACTTCAAACAATTAAAAAACTTGTTTAAATGTATTATTTTAGTTCCCATATCTAAAGGATTAAATTGGGTAGAAACCTTACCAATTCTCAGAATCCCTTTGGAAATAATATATCTAATAAAATGATATTTAATGTCTATGTGTTTCATCTTATCATGAAACATGAGATTTTTACTCAGAAGTATAGTACTTTGTAGTCAGAGTAGAAAATTGCATTTTCATTAGAAAAACCAAGTTCACTCAACATCATACTTAACCAAATACATTCTTTAATAGCATCATAAACAACAATGTATTCTGCTTTAGTTGAAGACAAAGTCAGAACCTTTTGCAGTTGAGATTTCCAACTAATTACATTATCACACAGAGTAAAGAAATAAGCTAATGTAAATCTCCTATTGTCTCTATCTCCAGGAAAGTCAGAATCAGTAAAGCCCTTCAAAGCTATCCCATCTTTATTCATTTTAAACACAAGGTACCAAAATCTAAAGTTCCTTTCACATATCTTAGAAGTCATTTTAAAGCATTCCAATATTCTTCTCCAGAATTAATCATGAATCTACAAAGTATGCTAACACTATGAGACTATAAGCGAGGTCAGGTCTTGTACATACATTAAATACATAACAGATTCAATCACGTTTGCATATGAAATTCTAGATATTCTAGCAAATTCTTCATCAATTTTAGGACAGAGCTCAGATGACAGTTTAAAATGGTTTGAAAGAGGTAATATAACAAGTTTACAGTCAAACATATTGAGCTCTTTCAAATTTTAACCACATAATCATGTTGATAAAAAAATAACACATCTTTTTCTTTATTCATTATAATCTGCATGCCAAAGATCTTTTTGGCAGAACCAAGATCATTCATATCAAATTCATATTTCAATTTTTGTTTGATATCATTAATTTCATACTTATCATAACTAGAAAGTAGGGGTGGGCAAAACCCAAACCAACTCGAGTAAACCGTCCGACCCGACCTAAACCGACCGGTTTGGGTCGATTTTTTGCCTTTTTTTTGGTGGGTTTCGAGTTTTTGGCTGGGTGGTCGGGTCGGGTTACAGGTTGACAACCTAAACCCGATCTAAACCAGCCCAACCCAACCCGATTACATAAAATAAAAATAAAAAAGGCAAAACCACTTTAAAAATAAAACCCTAAAACGCTAAAACCCTAAAGGCCCAAAACGCCTGTCGCCTCTCCAGACTCTACTCCAGCCTTCAACCTTTCTCCGCCGCTCTCTCCACTCCAGCCTTCAACCTTTCTCCGCCGCTTTCTCCTGACATGGTTGCAATTGCAAAAAATTAAGGAGAAACATTTAGGAGGAGAAGGCATTTCTTAATCAACGAGAATCTGGTAAATTTTACTTTCACTTTAATCTATCTATTTCTATATATTTTTTGCCATATTATTTGTAGGTTATGTTAGATCTTTGAGTTTTAGTTTTCTTTGTGGATCTAAAATTCATTTAATATGTTTTCTTAATTCGAAAATTTTGTCTGCTGAAATTTTGCGTAGATGAATTAAAGAATTAGGTGAATCTGGAAAGGGAGTGATGGAATGTGAATCGTGGGTCACTATTGGTTAAGGAACCCTAAGCTCGCTCCAAAAGTTTTCTTGAAGCTGCAAATCGAAAATATGTTAGAGCAAATCTACGAGTTTGCTGACCAAGTCATCAGTGGCAAGGTCAGTTGTCCTTCTGAATGTATTGCCATGTCCTTTTCTGTTGATTCTGTCTTTCTCCTAATTGTTCATTTTCATATCTAATTTGATGGAGTTGTGATTATGTGTAATTTATGCGTTAAATTGACGTTAACATTTTTAAAGAGTTTTGATTTTGTCTTTGCAACCAATGGAGATTCCAGTGAGCTTTGCATCTAGAATTGCATTTCTGAGCTCCTTAACTCCTGCATCTCATTATGAAATTTATTAAAAAAAGAAAAAGGGTTAAGATAGAAACTGATATAATGTAATGTTATGATTTTATAGACTTTACATTCATCGAAAATTTAAGTAATATAGTTGAAGAATTTGATTCTTCACTATCTGTAGGTAAGATAGAAACTAATATCATGAGACTTGGTTGATATTACCATATGTTCTGTGATTTGTTTTTTGTATTCAATTTGATCTTCTACATTGAAAAATAAAGTAGTTTGCTTCGATGGTTTGTATTTTCATGACCTGAGATAATGGACTTAGATTATCGTTGCATTAGACGACTTTGATGTTTTTTTTCTAATGAGGTTCCACGTTACTAGATCTCGAATAGAAATGTATAATTGCTATAATAAGTTGTCCTAAACCGACCAACACAACCCGACCAATACTTGATTGGGCTGGGTTGGGTTAAATTTTGATCAAATCGATCATGTTGGGTTGTGTTTGGGTTAAGGTAAAAATTGACCCGACCCAACCTATGCCCACCCCTACTAGCAAGTAACATATCATTAACATAAATCACTAAATACATAGAGTTTTTACCTCCTTTACCTTTGTAGTAGAGACAAATATCATAGTTGCTTATTTGAAAACCATGTTTCAAAACAAAGCTGTCAAACCTTTTGTACCTCTGCCTTGGGATCTTTTTAATACATAAAGAGATTTCTTTAATAAACAAACAATATTTTCAGAATCCCCTTTAATAAAATCAATAGGTTGTCTCATATAAATTTTATCATCTAAATTTCCATAGAGAAAAGTAGTTTTTACTTCTAATTGTTCAAATTCCCATTTACATTGAATTGCAAGAGCAAGAATGCATCAAATAGTAGTATATTTAACTATATGGGACAAAATTTCACTATAGTCAATACCTTCCTTTTGTGTGAACCCTTTACCTACAAGTCTAACTTTATATCTAATACTTTTATTTTCCCATTCACTTTCTTTTATCTTGTAAATCCACTTACAATCAATTAGTTTATATCATCTAGGTCTTTGAACCAATTCCCAAGTTTTATTTTTAAAAAGTGAAGATATTTCATCTTCCATGGCAGCTTTCCAATTTTTAGCATAGTAATTGGCATGTTTGTGAACGAAAATGTCTTAATTGAACACTTGTAAAAAGTTAGGGACTTGAATGTAATTTTGTATAGATAAGTTGTGTTAAGGTTAGAGGATGAAAATAAGGAAAACGTAGCGCCGGAATTTCACTAGCTACTCACCTGAATAACGCTCGAGCGCAAGAAACAGAAGAGTCGTTGCCCGCCTTTCGCCTCGTCCTCGCTTGAGCGAAAGGTTTCCTCGCTCGAGCGACGTATTTATGTGGCCAAACCTAATTCGTGATTTTGAAGAGTTTTATACAACCCATAATACCTAAGCATCCCCAACTATAAATAAAAATGTCCAGGACGAATTTCAGAAGGTTGTTTCATTGTGATTTCATTGCATAACACATCCACATCATATTTTAAGAGATCCAAGAGCATAATTCTTTGTGAAAACAAACATATTATTCTTGTGATCCGGCAACTTGGTTTTGAAAAACATCAAAGGTTCTAATTCAAAACACCTGAATTCCTTAATATTTTGAGGAAGGGATTCAAGTGCAGGAAGAAGAATATGAATATGTGATTCCTGGGTATCCACTTAGAAGAGACGTGTGCAGAAGATCGTGAGAATGAGACAGCATATCTTAGTAAAATATTGTGAGTCTATAAGTACAGCAAATCTTGAAAGTTACAGGAGATAGATCAAGAGGTCTAGTGGGGTTGGTTGGATAGTATCTACGGTAGCAGATTGTAAGGATAGAATGAACAGCAGATCTTGGAGTTGCAGGGTTTACAACAGCTAGTGGAACTAGTATGGAATTGAATTGTAACCCATATTGTCTATAGTGGAGGTAACTGGTTTGGTCCCAAAGTTTTTACCAAGTTGGATTTCTCCGTCATCAAATTTTGTGTTATTTATTGCTTTCCAAATATTACAACTCCAATAATTCAACTTAGGAAAATTCGATTGTATGCTTAACCATCTAGAAAGTAATTAAAAGTAACTTGTTGCTTTAATTAGTGTAATTTCGCACGTAAGGTCGAATTAACTTATAATCTAGATCAATCTAACAGCATCTAGAGAACTCACAAGTGGTATTAGAGATTAATTTAGTATCCTAACCTTACTGTCTAGATGAGTACTTCGTTGACAGTCTCACCATATTTTGATGATAGTAATTATGCGTATTGAAAAGTGAGGATGAGAGCTTTCCTAAAATCTATGGATGAACGAATTTGGTTAAATGTAGTTAATGGTTGGAATGCCTCTAGTTCTACGGTTAATAATGAAGTTATCCCCACTCCCATTGTTAATTGGACTTGAGTAAACTTAGATGAGTGTAACTGGAATAACAAAACCTTACATGCCCTATTTATGGCAGTGTTCCCTTAAAATTTTAGAAAAGTATCTATGTGTGAGGTTGGTAAAGAAGTTTGGGATATTCTACAGATCACACATAAGGGAACTCAGGCTATTTAAAACTCTAAGTTACAGATTTTGACCACTAGGTTTGAAGATATTAGGATAAAAGAGGATGAGAAATTTGTTGAATTCTATGTGAGTTTAAATGACATAGTTAATTCTAGTTTCAACCTAGGTAAGAAAATACCCGAGTAAAAAATTGTTAGAAAAACCCTTAGATCCTTACCTAAGCGATTTAGGGATAAAATCGCTGCTATTGAGGAGAGTAGGGATACAGACTCTATTAAGGTGAAAGAGTTGGTTGGATCTCTCCAAACTTATGAGTTGACATTAGCTAAATCCATAAACGATAAGTCATTGACCTTAAAAATTGTGAGGAATAGTCATAAAGAGTCCTCGAATTCAGATCTCCTAATGAAGAGGAATTAGCATACTTTGCTAAAAAAATTCGAAAAATGTTTAGGAGTAAACAAAAACCTCAAGAGAAGCATAGAAATGGTCCAAGTGAGTCTAGGAAGAGTTCTAAATCTGTGAGATGCCATAATTGTCTAGGTTTTGGCTACGCTAGGAGTGAGTGCCCTAGCACTAGGAGAAATTCAGATAAGGCTATGGATAATATTCTCACCGACGACGAGTCTAACTCAAACAATCGGAGTGAGAAATCCACTCGTAAAGAAAGTGGAAAATATATTGTCTTTACTACGGGAATTAAGAATGGAAATGATAAGGAGAGTTAGAAGGCTGAGAGTATAAGTAGTAGTGAGAATTTTGAAGAAGATTTTGATAGTAAGGGAGATATTCATGAGGCTTATGATAAGATGTTTGATGAGAGTTTTAAAATTCTTACTAAAAACAAAGCATTGAGTGTGAAGAACAAGGAACTTGAATTGGAAAATGAGAAGTTAGTAGCGCACATTAAGGAATCCACCTCGATCTCGAGTGAAGTGAAATCCATGAATGAAACTTTAGAGACTCAAGTTAAGAACATCACCAGTGAGTTTGAGAAATCCTTTAGGTGAGTCATCGAGTTGACAATGAGAAATAGACCTTAGAAATCCATGTTAAGAACCTTCTGAGCGATCTAGAATATTCTAAGTCTCAACTGCTTACCTTCTCTAGTTGTTCTGAAAAGTTAGATAACATTTTAGGAATGGGCAAGTTGGCTGGAAATAAGGGAGGTCTATGTTTTAAGGAAAATAGTGCTAGTACTTCAAAGACCACATTTGTTCTTGCCACTGACTAACCCAAACATGTGCCAGCCCCGATCTTAAGAATAAGGGATTTGTTAGACAGATGCCTACTAGATAATTAGGACCAGTCGACCTAAGAATAGACGTCAGCGTCCACATAACATTTGTCATAGGTTTGTCCTAACCCACTTTCACTATGTTGAGGTAAGATACATACGCCCAAGATATCATCAATTCCTGAATAGACAAATAATCAAGAGCTTTAATAAGAATAGAAATCAGGAGTTTGTTGGTCAGCTTGGATTCCTTACTAATCAAGTGAGTCATTTGACCAAGTTGGTGACACAATTGTCTGGAAGTCGTTCTCATACTAGGCAAGTCTAGGTGAAAAAGGGTGACCTTAAAAAATTTGATATAGATCATGGTCCTCTTAAAGATAAGAACACTTATATACCTAGCTGATTAGATATTTTTGGTGCATGTGTGTACTTAATTGTTATGCGTTATTGACTTTTGCATGCATCACATTTATTTATTTATTTAGGATTTAGTTTCATGCGTGTGCATTTTAGTCATGTTTGCACTGGCACATGCACTTTTTGTTTTGGTTTGTATGTTTGATTTTTATTTTATGTGTAGCGCATTCATCTTTTAAAAAAGAAAAACACAAAAATCTTAAAAAAAATTGAAAACTTGAAAAATTGAAAAATTGAAAAAAAAATAAGAATGGTAATTTTATTACAACATAATATATGACATTCTTAAATTTGCAATTTGTGATCATATATGTACATAATTGATAAGTTGTAGCGTAGTTTCCATTACTTGCTTGGGTTGATATGGAGTAATTAGTATAAGTATCTTCATGTACCATCTACACTGCACACACTATGATATTGTAAATGGGACTTAACCCCATGTGTGAGATTTAGGATATCAGTCACTTGTTGGTAAGTTGACTTTGAACATGAATTGACCACCTTTAGTAAACCTAAGCCTGAGTATATTCCCCAATAAGCTCAATATCTTAATGTTCTTCTTCGAGGCTATTTGACTTGAGCAATTAAGCCTATGAGGCTTCTCAAAATCTGGTGTCTGTGGTCAGCTGACTTGGGTTAATCGGCCTAAAGCTTGCTACATGAGTCATCTTATTTACTGAATGGAGGACCTGCACTTAGGATGAAAAATTGATGAGCTTGGAAAATCTGGATGATGTGAAAAATATGATGATATTGAAATATGTGAAAAATTATATATGCTCAAATTTTTAAAAAAATTATATATGAAAAAAAGGAGCGTTAATTTATAGGTCCTACTGCGTTTTATGGTTTGACTTTCATTAGTAGGAGAATACACATATTAGCAGTGATATTTAGCATGTTCCTTCTCACAAAATTTAGATTTGGAGTGCCTTGGATTAGTGACACTTTACACACGTGAGTCACTTATACAATTTACTCCATTCTGACCTAAACTGAGTATGTTGGGAGGTTTACTACTTGTTAATTATGCTTGTGCATGCTATCAACTGTTTTTTTTTTTTTGAACTGTTGTATATTCATGGTTAAAATTGAATTTGAAATTACACCCTTAGTCATTTGTGACAAAAGGGGAGAGATTAGAGAGAATATATACAACGGGAGCATTGAATAAAATTGAGATTTGAATTTTATGTTTGAGGGGTCGTTGATGAAAGATATAAATACATTTGCCTACTGCATAAAAAACATGTGATTTGCATCTACATTGCATATCATATGCATAGCTGTTTGAGTTTTGATATTTTGTGATGTTAATGTTTCAGTTGGTGTTTTAATTTACATCAATAGCACGTCTCAAACTAGCATGCTTATTTGTTTTCATAAGTTTTTGATTTCCTGTATCACGTGCTTTTACATTGGGTATTTGAGTTTTTGATTTCAAGAAACAGGTATACCAAGGAATGCAAGAAGTAGAAGAATTTAAGTAACTTGGGTAGTTTAATTTGATGTATTTTATTTCCTTAACTTTATTTGTATGGTTTTGTCACAAAATGCCAAAGGGAGTGATTGTTAGGTCCAAGTTGTAAGTGGCATGATTGTAAACAAAAATGTCTTAATTGAATACTTATAGAAGTCAGGGACTTGGATGCAATTTTTTATAGATGAGTTAGGTTAAGGTTAGAGGTTCAAAATAAGGAAAACGCGGAGCCAAAATTTCGCTAGTTGCTCGCCTGACTCGCTCTCGAGCGCAAGAAACAGGAGAGTCATCACTCGCCTTTCTCCTCGTTCTCACTCGAGCGAAAGGCTCCCTCGCTCGAGCGACGTATTTATGTGGTCAGACCTAATTCATGATTTTGAAGAGTTTTACACTGCCCATAACATCTAAGCATCCCCAACTATAAATACAGATGTTTGGGACGAATTTCAGAAGGTTGTTTCATTCCATAACACATCCACATCATATTTTG
>CAIGRS010144139.1:0-16271 GCA_903798395.1 Fraxinus floribunda
TATGTTATTGTTATATAATTACGTATGGAAACTGCACATATTTTACTGTGTGTTTTTTTAAAAAATAGTCACTCTTACAAAATTTTACAGACTAATTCAGGTCGGTTGAAGTTGTAGCAGGATGGTGCAGCGGACTGTCAAGGGTAATCGAAGAGATAAAATATTAAGTTCATTTTTTTAAATCATTGTCGGTTTAATTTGTTCAAAACAGATATTTAAATTATGATTATGTTTTTTTTATGGATGTTTCAGTTATTTTTATTCAAAGAATATTATTTTCTCGTTTCCGCGAAAATTGAATTTTTGTAACACCTCAAGATGTATGAATTTTGGGGTGTTACATTTTATAGCTAAAAATGGAAGAATTGGTCGACTTCATCTATAGTACTTAGATGGGCCTCCAATGTCAGCTACAATGTTTTCCTTATTTTGTGTGCCAAAATCATTCAACTTATGTCTTTTTATTGGATGATGAGAACTCCCATGGTAGTTCATCACGATGTTTGGGGTGAGCACTGTTACTCTTCACCATTGAAATGTTGCGATTGGTTGACTTTGAAGTGCTTAGGTTGCCATCTACGTGTCGTAAGGAGATTAGGTGAGATAAAGTGATGATGTTATCCAAGTCAAATCATTGTTGAAAAATTTCAACATATATGTGGCCATACATGTAATATATTAAAATGTGTGTTGCTATTGTTTAAAGAATATTAGTGATTGAAGTGATCTACTAAAGTTAAATCTTGACTCATGTGTATTAAGTTTCATGGAAATATAGTATAGAGATTGAAAGTTTGTTTTAGATTGATGAGTGGCCAATTTGAAACAAATGAAAGATAATCACCATTCATAATCTTGTTATTATATAGGGTCATGGTCCCCGATTGTTGTTATTCTTCAAGATTCTCTGCATCCTCATCAACGGGGAGCAAAATTGAAGAGGAGACCACCAATCAATTGGAAGATCATAACTCATTCAGGCAAAGAATCAAATTATTATGGATACATGTATGTTTTATTTTTATTGTTTTCTCGAATTTCAACATGGAGTTTAAATTTAGGGTTTATATGAAAAAATGATTTGATTATTGCATA
Organism: Fraxinus floribunda; assembly: GCA_903798395.1. Lineage (NCBI taxonomy): Eukaryota > Viridiplantae > Streptophyta > Magnoliopsida > Lamiales > Oleaceae > Fraxinus > Fraxinus floribunda. The sequence goes on from CAIGRS010144139.1 coordinate 1,096, forward strand.
TGGATTGAATCTATAATCACTTTTACATTTTCTATCAAGTGGTATTAGACTCTTTCCATAGTTGAAATTCTTGAGAAATTGAAGATTTAAAATTCTGAATTTTTGGGTAATTTGATCTTTGTTGTGCCTCGTTTTCAAGGCTCAAGGAAAAGGTTCCACATGGAAAGTCAACGAGAAAATCATTCTCGAGGCTCTCCACTCTTCCGAAGTTCATGAAGCCGACGCTATCTTTCATGATAGATTTGAAGATCTTTTAGAAGTGATTGATGTGACATCTGTAGTAAAATTGTGTCAGTGTGTCAGCATATTATATAGAGCAGCTGACCCCTTATCAATACATTAATTACATGAATGAACAATGATGTGACGTCCCAACAAAGGAGATGAGACCACGTGGTTCAGATCCAATGGTCGCCACCTCGGTTAGACTAGTATAAATAGCTTCTCTTTATATTGAAAAAAGGGTGATGGCGGGATCAGAAAGGAAGAAAACACGAAATATATTCATTTTGTGAAATTTTTTATAAGATTTTACATACTTGGTCCCTTAGATATTTTTGGCAAACACAATAGCAAATATACAAAGATTCCAATATAAACGTGTTATGATTCTGCGTTATATCTATTCTTCCATACATTCCTTCAAACAAAGAAAGTAGAATATTCTTGATTATCTTGGTTTGGCGATCATTTTTAGTGCAGTTGCCATTAAATCCTATAGCCGGAGTCCAAACGTTTTCGTCTCTGGCCAGAAAGTGCCTCTTCCGTCCTTTCAAATTTGGCTACCGTTCTTGTTCCGGTAGAAATGCGTCGGATCCGTACTTGACGTGGTAAAAGTGGGCCTGATATCTGTTGAGCTCATTTTTTGGGGTCAACAGATTGACGCCGTCTATGGGAAGTCTTACATTTGACCACGAGTACGCGTGGAAAAAAGGCCAGGCTACGTTTTTAAGTTTGGCGAAAGATACTTCATACTAAGTATTTGAGTCATGAGTTCTGCTCACGAAAATGCCCCAAAAAGAACGAGGGAACACCCTGAAGAAGAACCCCCGAGCGCTGCCCCAGTAGCCCGTCCACGACCTCCAATGCGCAAAAGGGGAGTTCTAGAGGTGGAAACAAGGTCATAGCCAGGTTCACTAGGGAAATGGCCACAATAGCTGCCAACATGAGGAATATCACTCAACAGAATCTAGCCATGCAAGAAATGCCGATGAACATGCAAGGACGATGAGGCTATCAGGCTCCTCAGTACACCGCCTTAGAGGATATCTTCACCAGTGCTCCAGCATTTTATCAGTAGGAGAACGAGGTCCAGAGTGAAGAAGCTGGACATCGTTATGGAGAAATGGAGGCCTCTTGGGAAAGAGCAGTCGATGTAGATTCATCAACTAATTATGCCATGGAAGCACCACCCGAACCTCCATTCAATTTTTCTCCGAATAACGAACCAGAGGATAGGCCCCAGAGGTCTGCAAGTGTCTTTGACAAGATAGGACCACATGCACCTAGAAATGGGCATGCTTATCCTCCTCCTCCGATGCCTGGGAATATAAAACAATAACCTCATCCAAATGATGATCAACCTGCATGCCATGAAGAGCCTCTGGTCCGACCCTCTAGAAATAGGCACGAAAGGCGAGACCAGGCTAGAAATGAAGCAGGAACCTCCCAATTACCTCCCCAAAGTCACCAAATGGAAGATGAAGATTCAGATGGGCCACAAAGATCCTGTGATCAAGATGACGATAACGAACATTCTCTATTCTCTGAAGCCATAAGAAATGCCCCCATGCTGAACCACTTCATACTCCCTAAAATTCCAAAGTATAATGGGAGAAGTGACCCCGTAAAACATATGAACAATTACAAGACTCACATGAATCTGAAAGGGGCCACACCGGCCATGAAGTGTAGGGCCTTCCACTTGACCTTAAGTGGAGGTGTGGAGATTTGGTACACCAGACTGCCGGAGGGGAGTATCCGAAGTTGGCCCGAATTTAAGAAAGCTTTCTTAAAACGCTTCGGAACCGGCAAAGAAAGGGAAAGACCCATTCAAAGATTGCAGGATATGAGGCAGCAACAATGTGAATCTTTAAAAAATTTCATTTCACGCTTCACTGATGAGATGACGTATTGCGTGCAAGTCACAGATAAGGAAGCCTTAACTGCCCTCAGAGTAGGATTAGACATAAACTCTGTTTTCTGGAGAGATGTACAAAACAAGGACTCTGCCACCTACGACACCTTGTTAGAAATGATAAGACGAGAAATCCTTAATGAGAAGTTAAAAGATCATAGGAATCGGGCTAGCCAGGGTCTGCCACCTCCATAAATGCAAAGGAGAAGAGGTCCTACCTCTCACTTGATGAATAGCCAGGCCCTAATGAACCATGGACAAGAACTAGCTGCCGCCATACTCAATACGGTACCAACTTTAGCCTATGAGAAGTTTAATCCTGGTGCTGGAACGCATCATCATCAACCCAACCTGAGGCAGGGGATGAGGTGCCGAACCTAGAAATAGGAACGAAGCACCACAGTATTGCTTTATCATTAGTCCTATGGACATTGGACAGAGAATTACCGAGACGCTACAAGACGCCCTCCAAACAACACTCCAAATAGGCAGGACAAGTAGCCTTGGAATAATGAACAACGTCGACCTAATCGGAATGACCTCCCAAGATGAAGGAAAAATGACACCGAAAGACCTAGAGAAGGTCAGAGGCAACGACGAGGTCCCCCCACCAAACAACGAACATGAGCTCATTCAAGAAATTGACACAATTATTGATGGCCCTCATGTGGGTGGAGATTCAAGAAATTCTCAAAAGAACTACGCCAGGGAGGTAAGCGACCTAGCCATAACAAGCTACATAGTGAACCAATCTCCGAACGGAAGAGCAATTTTTCCAATCACTTTTACACAGGAGGATACGATGGGAGTACATTATCCACACTGTGACGTCTTAGTAATAAGGACCGTTGTGGCCTGCAATGGCCTGAAAAGAATGTTGGTGGATAATGAAAGGTTGGTCAACATCATATTTGGTACCACCTTTGACAAAATGAAAGTGGACCATGAATTGACCCCAATGGACTCCCCCTTGTATGGCTTCACAAGGGACAGTATAATCCCAATCGACAAAATTACTCTAGCAATAGAAATAGGGATGGAACCGTTGATCGCAAGCCATTACATGGAATTCCTCATACTTGATAACTGGCCTACCATGGTGTGCTAGGAAGACCTACCTTGAAAGAGCTATGGGCGATCACCTCAATTCATCACCTGTACTTGAAATTCCTAACTGAGAAAGGCATTGCCACGGTTCGGGTAGATCAAAGAGGAGCTAGGGAGTACTACTCCAATTTCTCAAGGAAAGCATAACCAAGGACACACGTCATAATTGATGCCGTTGATATGGATGACCTCTCTGAATAAGGGAATCCCCCTGAACAAGGGGAAGATGTCCTCATGACCGAAGCTGCTGAGGAAGGATGCATATCTGGAGCAACACAAGCCCCTGAACAAGGGAAGGCTGCTGAAAATGTCATTAACCTGGATGAGCTGGACCCTCGCATTATTGACTGTGAGCCTCAAACGGCCCCAATGGAAGAATTGGAAATCTTCCTAATCGATCCTATGGACCCAACGAAATGCTTACAGATGGGAAGTAATTTACCCCCAGAAATGAAGGAGAATCTGAAAGACTTCATGCTCAGAAACTTGGATGTGTTCGCTTGGAAACATGGCGACATGATAGACATTGATCCCAAGGTCAGCTGCCATCACTTGAACATCAAACTGGGAGCTACGGCTCACAGGCAGAAAAGAAGGGCCCTTAACTCTGAAAGGTATGAGGCTCTTAAAGGTGAGGTAACAAAGCTGATCGATAACGATTTCATCAGAGAATCTCTATATCAAAAATGGGTATCCAACCCAATTCTGGTAAAGAAGCATAGTGGAAAGTGGAGGGTGTACATTAATTTTTCAATTGCTGGACACCAGCTCCTCAACTTAATGGATGCCTACTCTGGATATAACTAAATCCCCATGTTTCCACCAGATGAAGAACACACCCCTTTCATCACAGACAAGGGGCTCTATTGCTACAAAGCACTGCCCTTTGGATTGAAGAATGCTGGTGCAACGTATCAAAGATTGGTAAACAGAATGTTCACCAACCTGATTGGTAAAACTATGGAAGTCTATGTGGACGACATGCTGGTGAAATCTTTGAAANAACACACATCTTTCATCACAAACAAAGGGCTCTATTACTACAAGACAATGCCTTTTGGATTGGAAAATGTTGGGGCAACGTATCAGAGCTAGTTAATAAGATGTTTGCCAACCTCATTGGTAAGATGATGGAGATCTATGTGGATAACATGCCGGTAAAAAGTCTGGAGGCAGCGGATCATATTGCACACCTTAATGAAGCGTTCCAAACTATGAGAAAGTATCGAATGAAACTCAATCCTTTAAAATGTACTTTTGGGGTATCGTTTGGCAAGTTCATTGGTTATATTGTTAACCGACGAGGCATTGAGGCTAACCCTGAAAAGGTCAGAGCTTTAATTGAAATGAAGTCTCCTCAGAAGCCAAAAGAGGTACAGAGCCTCACTGGACGAGTCGTGGCCCTCAACCGTTTCATCTCAAAGGCACTGACAAATGTCTGCCATTCTTTAAAATCTTCAAAGGAGGGAACACGTTTCAATGGATAGAAGAATGCGAACAGGCTCTACAGGAGCTAAAGAAACATCTGGGTCAGGCGCCTCTCCTCTCCAAACCAAAAGACCATGAAGTACTATATCTATACCTGGCAGTAACTTCTAATGCTCTAAGTTCGGTTTTGATAAGGGAAGAAGACAGCCACCAGCTGCCAGTATATTTTGTCCACAAGGCACTTCTTGTAGCAAAAATCCGATATCCAGACATGGAGAAGTTAGATTTCGCTATGGTGATAGCCTCAAGGAAGCTTAAGCCATACTTTTAGGGTCACAGTATTTATGTCCTAACAAACTACCCTCTCAAACAAGTACTCTAGATACCTGATGCTTCGGGAAGGTTATTTAAGTGGGCCATAGAGCTTAGTAAATTTGACATCACGTACAAACCAAGGGCAGCCATCAAGGACAGGCCCTAGCTGACTTTGTGGCAGAATTCACCCCCGTGCCTAATATTGAATAAAAAATGGAACCCGCCGAACCTCAAATATGGAGGCTCTCGATTGATGGGTCTTCTGGAGACATAGGATCGGGGCATGAATCGTACTGGTCAGTCTAGAGGGGCATAAGTTGACATGTACTATAAGGTTTGACTTCAAAGCGACCAACAACACAACAGAATATGAGGCTCTTTTAGCTGGCCTTCGGCTAGCAAAAGAATTTCAAGTAAAAAGGCTCATCATTAGCAGCGACTCCCAATTGGTGGTTAGCTAAGTTCATGGAAATTTCTCAGCCAGGGACAAAACTATGGTGACCTAAATAAAGCTGGTAAATAGTTTCATCCCTTCCTTCAAGAGGTTCGAATTAATATAAATACCTAGATCCCACAACGTTCATGCTGACGCTTTAGCAAAACTGGCAAGTAGCAAAGATTTTGAATTACTTACAGTAGTTCCCGATGAATACCTTCCCAGACCCTTGACTGAGGTCGGTGGAACAGTGATGTGGATAGAAGACATGCCACTCTGGATAAAGCCCCTCATATCTTATTTGAAAGATCAAATCCTACCCTTTCAGAAAAAAGAGGCACAAAAGCTCAGAAGAAGGGCTACTCACTTTATCCTCTAAGATGACATATTGTATAAGCGTGGGTTTCTCACTTCCTTTACTAAGGTGCATTGGGAGAGAGCAGGCGAACTATGTGCTCAGATAAATCCATGAAGCCATTTGTGATAATCATACAGGAGGATGGTCGTTAGCACAATAAGCACTGAAGTAAGGATACTACGGCCCACCTTGAAAAATGATGCACAACAATTTGTTCAGAAATGTGACAAATGCCAACGTCTCACCACCATCTCGAGGCAGCCTCCATAAGAATTGAACGTGGTATCCAGCCTTTGGCCGTTGGGAATTGATTTAATTGGATCTCTCCCCAAAGGGAGAGGAAGTGCTAGCTTCGCAATCGTTGCTATAGACTACTTCACCAAATGGGTGGAAGTAGAACCGCTTACCAAGATAACTGAGGCTAATACCTTCAAGTTTATTTGGAAAAATCTCATCTGTAGGTTCGGTATCCCACAATCGATTGTGTCTAAAAATGGTAAACAATTTGACAATCAGAAAGTTAGAAACAAGTGTGAGGAACTGGGCATCAAGAAACACTTCTCCTCTCCGCATATCCCCAAGCCAATGGGCAGGTTGAGGCTGTAAATAAAATGATCAAGTACACCCTATAGAGAAAGCTTGACACCTCGAAAGGAGCCTGGGTAGATGAGTTACCCCAGTACTATGGACAATCCAAACCACTAGCCGAACTGTTACCGGTGAAACCCCATTCTCCATGGTATATAGAGCAGAGGCTATGAGCCCTGTCAAAGTGGATATCTCATCTTATAGATGGATACACTTCACTGAAGTAAGTAATGGCTATATACTAAAGGAAGGATGATTCCCAAGTTAAAATGGTCATATACCAAATGAAGATGACTAGATATTACAACGCCAAAGTAAAAAAGAGGTCATTCCGAATAAATGATTTGGTGCTTCGAAGAGTATTCCTATCCACTAAGGAGTCAGGGACAGGTACCTTAGGACCTAACTGGGAAGGACTCTATCGAGAAAGAAGTTCGACCTGAAACCTACTGGATTAAAGACATGGATAGAAAGATCCAACCTCATCCATGCAATATTGAGCATTTACGCATGTATTACCAGTAAATGTGAGTTACTATTGGAAGGTCATTCACCGCCTTTGTAAATAAATAAAAATTTCTATCCAAAAGGTAGCTTGCGGAAACTCCACCATGCGAGGAAGCGTGTATCAGCACATGCCTTCCTTTGACGAGGTGAACGTCAAGGAAGAAGCCTTCACATGGATAAACCATCCACCATATAAGGAAGCGTGCATCAGCACATGCCTTCCTTGGATGAGGCTGAACGTCAAGGAAGAAGCATTCACATCGGTGAACCATTCACCATGTGAGGAAGCGTGCATCAGAATATGCCTTCCTTTGACAAGGTTGATGGAAGAAGCCTTCACATGAATGAACCATCCACCATGTGAGGAAGCGTGCATCAGTACATTCCTTCCTTGGACGAGGCTGAACGTCAAGGAAGAAGCATTCACATCGGTGAACCATCCACCATGTGAGGAAGCGTGTATCAGTACATGCCTTCCTTGGACGAGACTGAAAGTCAAGGAAGAAGCATTCACATCGGTGAACCATCCACTATGTGAGGAAGCGTGCATCAATGAGTGATAGTCATTCAAATTAATTTACCCTGAATTCTAACTAATTCAGTCTCATTTAATGAAGATAACTCAACTCGTACTATTCAGTACAGGTTCAGCCTAACATAAAACTCAATCGGCTTCATTCAAATTAAGTTTAACTTATCCCACTTCAGTTAATACTCGAATCAACATATTGTGGATAGTACCTAGCCAAAGTCCAATTGAAAGCAAAAATTGGGAACAATAGATCAAGTAAACTTTTGCATTGGACGCCTTTAGGCTTTACAAATATAGAAATCAAGATAAATCTAGCCTATTCCTGGGGGAAAAGGAACTTCAATCTCTATGGGAATAGCTGAAGCTGGGACATCAGTTGGAAGCGCGATTGTTGTCTCCTCTTTTGGACCCTCCGTTACCACTTCAACTACTTTATCGCTAACAGGTGACTGAGGCATCACCTCGAAGACTTCATCGCTAGCAGGAGTTTGAGGCACTCCTTCTTCAATGAACTCAGCCTTTAGCATTGAAAAGTCGAGGTCGGGGAATAGCTCTCACATCCTGCTAATCACCTCATTATAAGCATATTTCCTCCAATATAAGCCGAGGCGCTAATACTCCTCAGTATAATGGAAGTCTGCAATGTAGGTTCTTACAGTAATCTCGCCCGCTTCAACAACATCCAATTCATATTTCCTACATTCATTGAGTAACTGTTTCACATGTTTTTCCATAAAATCATTAGCCTTCTTGGCGTTTTCCAGTTGGACGTTGGCTTACTCCAAAGCCTCGGCAGTGAGTCTTTGATTGTTGTTGAAATTCTCTACCTTCTTGGTTAGCGAAGCCACTTCGCATTGTGACTCATAGACCTCCTTCTTCATAGCATCGGCTTCAGCCCGAGCGGATGATAGCTTCGCCTCATCCTCAGCTTTTTGGGCCTTCAGCTCCTCAACCTCTGTTCTTACCCTCGTCAACTTCGCCTCGACAGGATTCGACCTTTCATACAATGCTTGTTTCTTTGTTGAATATCAGCCAGCACTTCCTGACATTCAAGGGCTACTCCGCAAGCCCTGGCGCATTGGCTTAGGAGAGTGGCGGTCAGGTCCACTACATTATAGGTAACCACATAATCTTGCCATCTTTCAGTCCAAAATTTATTAAAGACCTTGGTAGCACCTCAAACTTCAGCAGGCAGCATTTCTATTACGTCGGGGCGATTTGGCTATCACGACTTCCCAGGAAATTTCCAGACTTTTCTCGGGGTCCTTTCTACCTTCTTCTTAAGAGAGTCTGTGGCTACTGAGGTGGCATCTTCTTTATCGCGGTATCAATCGAAGTTTGCAATAATTTGGGTAGCTTGGGAGTCCCTTTCTCATCATGGGATACCGTGGTACCAATCTCACCAGAAAACCCACCAACATGGGTAAGTTTCTTCTTCTTTGGAGGCTCTTCAGCCACCTTTTTGCCCTTATCAGCTCCGGACCTATTCTCATTGGGAATATCTCCCTCCGTCCCTTTCCTTTTTGTGTCTTTGTTAAGACACTCTGGTTTTACCCCACTTGCACGACCCCTGAGGAGGAAGGTTTTGGTACCTTTGCTCTTGAACCCACAGTGGCTTTGAGAGTGGTCGCCATATCTAGCTTAGGATATTCTCTCTTGGGACCCATATTATCCGAAACACACGAAATACTGCCTGAATTTTGTGACTAAGTCGCAGGGATATCTAAAGATTTAGTTGCTAGAAAACCTTCAATGAACATTGAAAATTCATTATAACTTTACAAAAGTAATATCAAGATAGCAACATCTTTACTTTTTATAAAAAGAAGGAATGAATCCCAGTCGTCAAAAATCAAAGCCAAGTTAATCAGGAATGTTTGTTTTCCAGAGTGATCTAGATCATAGAATCCAAACAGTTTCCCTCGCCCACATCCAGATTTGCATGTGGAACTCACGAACAGGTCCAAGCGTGTGTTTCTCTCTCATAAATCACATGCAACCATAATTAGCCATCATTGTGCATTCAATAAAAAATGGCCATACATATATTGGAAATTGGTCTGATACAACTGTCGCCTTGAAAACATGCAAAATCGTCAAAACACGTGCACTGATGCACCCTTTCCAAGACCTCTGCAATGAAATGGTTAAAAGCTTCGGCTAGTCCGATAAGGGGCTCACCACAAAAACCCCATTACAGCACACTACCAATGTCACCATCGCATGTTAAAATCAAAAGGCACAACTCACAGAGTCGAAAATATGGAAGGAAATGCACAGACTCATTCTTGGAAATGACATATGCACGAATATTGCCAAGGTGTAAGATATTCAATATTTGGACAGCTTTGAATTCGATACGCAATCTTTGTTGTCATTACAAGTTAAAATAGCCAACATCGAAGACCTCGAAGTAATTTTACAAAGACTAGGAACCTTAGAATTGTTGCGTATAGGCTAAAATCCTCGCTAACTACAAAGCTTCAATAACTGTTGCTAGAACAAAGAATGGGTGACCTCAGAATTTTTGTGTTAAGCCAAGAGCTCGAATTATAATTTAAGGCAGATATGATAGGTTCTGGCATGGATAATGCGAGAGTTATTGAAATCAGGCCAATCCATACTTGGGCCCAAAATATTCTTGTCAAAGGTAATTCGCGCGATTAAAGTTACTATGTTGCTGAGGTCGACAGTCTTTAAAAGTCTAGGTTACGAAGATGTAGTGAAGCTTAGTTAAAGTTAAACATCCGTATCAGAACTAAAACGATGTCAGTAAAGAATGCCAGGAACCAAAAATATATTTCATTAAACAAAGGGTTATATTACATAAGCTGGGATCGAAGTCCTTACACTTCAAATAGAAAATAGAAATAAAGTAAGTACAATTTGCATGGAGGAGGCACAAAAGGAACTATAGTTCCAGCTTCGACAGGCATAGCTTCTTCGACCTTATCATCTAGTTCGGAAACCTCTGCTCTTTCTGTTGAAATTTGGGATTTCTCCTGATCCTCTTCTTCCTCCAAAAATTAGGCCGAGAGCCCAGTGGTATCAAACTGGGACTGATCATCCAGTCATTTGGCACCTCATTATACGTATATTTTTGCCAATAACGATCGAAGCGCTGGTAATGCTCAGTCAAATGGGAGTTAGCCAGAAAGTGGTCTTTAGCTTCGATGCTGGTACGTTTAGCATCCCTCTTAACGGTTTCAACTTCCTCCATCAAACCAGCTACTTTGGAGGTTAGCTCCTCTACCTGTCCTATCAGATAGGTTTTTTCTCTGTTAACTTTTTCGAGGGCTTCAATAGCCATTTTTTGGTGAGCGCCAAAATTCTCTACACGATTCGTTAACGAGGCCACCTGGCTTTGGGAAAGGTGGACCTCCTTCTTTAAAGTCTCAATTTCCACCAGTGCAGAAGCGAGTTTCACCGAATCATCAGCCTCCTTCTTCTTTAAGGCCTCGGCCTCAGCCTTAGCCTTAGCCTTAGCAGCCAATTCTTCAGCCTGGAAAGCTTTGCCCGCAAACTCCCTATTCTTCTTTTGAAGCATCTTGAAAAGGGCCTCCATTTCAATGGCCATGTCGAATGACCTCATTACCTGGGCAACCATAGTGGAGACAACGTCTACAGCATCACTAGTTTCGACGAAGTTATGCTATTTTTCGATCCAGAACATGTGGAACGTCGTTGTAGCAGTTTGAGTTTCAAGAAGCAATAGGGCGAGGGCCCAAGGTTCAAGCTCAGTGGTCCGCTTAGCCAGAGCTACTTTCCCTGGGTTAGTAGAACCAATTGAGGGTTTGTTCTTCTTGACAGGCTCCTGCCTCAAAGGTTCCACGATGGTAGGGCGCTTCTGTCCCCCACTGGCTACAGCGATAAAGGCTACCAATAATTTTTCCCCAGCTAGAACCCCTGAATAGGGTGGAGGAATGTCGGAGGAACTACCCACCCGGTGGGGAAAACACGAACATTCTTTTTAGGCTCCTCAACAATGACCTTTTTCCCCTTATCCGCAGGAAGTGGCCCTCTCTCATCTTGAGGTACAGCTTCCTTGTTGACCTTTTCAAGTTTATCCATCACCTGTCTTCCCCTAGCGGAAGAGGGCTTTATGCCCTTACGATCGACCGTCGAGGTGGCAGCAAGAATGATAGACATATTAGGGATGTGAATCTTTATCTTTTTGAAATTGTCTGTTTATAAAGGAAACACATGAGATCAAACATCAGCAAGTAACAAAAATCATATGAATTAGTAGATAACAGGCTGACATACCACGTTGAGCCATCAAGCCAAGGTCTTCGTGGAGGTGTTAGGAAGTGACTAAATGATTAAAATCGAGTTCGGACAAGGGTCGGCGATATATCTCCGACAAAGTATCCCAGTCGCTCCTGTCGAAATCAAAGCATTCAACCCTGTAAGAGAGTAGACCATGCGTCAACAAGTAAGTTTTAAAGTAATGGAAGATGAGACAGTAAACAAAGCGCAGAGGCTCACTGGGTTCGGAGTAGGAGGTCGAAACTTTAACATGAGGGACGACGTCACCCTCATACTCCTGCCACTTTTCCCGAACCCAGAACCAGGTCTCCTTCCACCCTTTGATGGAGGATGGAAGGCCATGCACAAAAGGAGAATGCCCTCCCCATGGGCATAAGGAATACCACCCTTTTGAACCCTCCTTGCCCACAGACTTAGTTTGGTAGACTCTTTGGAAGACGTGAAGGAACATGTCTTCGCCTAATGAACTCTCTTTCCAGAGGAAGTACGATCCTACAAGTTGGGCCCAGCTATTGGGGTCAGTTGAGTGGGAGCGAGTCCATACAACCTAAGGACGGCTCTAAAAAATGGATGAAAAGTTAGACGAAGCCCAGCCTTCAAGAGGAACACACTTATGGTAATATACCCTTGCCTAAGAAAACAGCCTCGCTCATCTGGGGAAGGGGACATAAGTTCGATGTTGTATGGTATCCTATACGTCTCCCTAAGTGTGGCCGATACTGGGGCATCTTGACCTGCCTCAACAGCCCTCCTATGGTTGACCACACTTGTTATTTGGATCCCTAATTCGCTAGCTACCTCGGCCTACATTACCCCCAGATTGACTAGAAGAAGACATTCATTCACAAACGCAACCAAAAGTCAAGAATTTGAAAGGATCTCAAATCAATTACTTACAAGTTTGTCAGACAACCTTAAAACACAGAAGTCTTGGAAGCACGGGTCGGACAATGAACTGAGAAGAGGAAAACGCTGTGAGAAATTTCTAAGAGAAAGGGATGAAAACTTGCGAAATTCTGGCAGAGATTTGTACAAAAATAAGAAGGTTTTCAATAAAGCTTAAGTTATTTTTATAGACAGATAAACTTAAACCCAACCGTTGGATCCAAATTCTGGTCATCCGACCGTACATTGAGACACCTAAATTTGAACCTTTGGGAATCTCGACACTTCATCTTCAAGGATTCAGATCCAGCGTGGTCAGCACACGTCCACATGCCGCATGCACCTGAGACTCACTAGGAGGCGTATAATGACAATCATTAGGCATTTAATGTGGTGACTGGTACGTGTGTTGAAAGTCACACCAGAATAATTGCTCCATTTCTTGGAAATTGGGGAAACATCAAATCATTGTGCACAATAACTTAGGGTGCCTCGTGTTCTCCCCTCATCCTCCCGAAGGTCTGTGGAACAGTGGCCCCTGTCATCTTCTGAAATCACCCAAGGCTCTTCGGCTCGATAAAGGCACTTCGGATCGTTCGAAAGTACCTTATTAAACGCAAGAGTAAATCACTTCGGCTATCCTTCGCAGAGGACCCTAGAAAGGGAGAGGTACTATCTTAAAAGGTCACCTCCTTGTGCAAACTTTTTCTTTTTTATTTGTCTCAGTTTTACTTTCAAGTCCATGCATTATATAAATAAAATTTTTATAGACAGATAAACTTAAACCCAACCGTTGGATCCAAATTCTGGTCATCCGACCGTACATTGAGAAACCTAAATTTGAACCTTTGGGAATCTCGACACTTCATCTTCAAGGATTCAGATCCAGCGTGGTCAGCACGCGTCCACATGCCGCATGCGCCTGAGACTCGCTAGGAGGCGTATAATGACAATCATTACGCATTTAATGTGGTGACTAGTACGTGTGTTGAAAGTCACACCAGAATAATTGCTCCATTTCTTGGAAATTGGGGGAAACCTCAAATCATTGTGGCGCAGTAACTTAGGGTGCCTCGTGTTCTCCCCTCCTCCTCCCGAAGGTCTGTGGAACAGTGGCCCCTGTCATCTTCTGAAATCAGCCAAGGCTCTTCGGCTCGATAAAGGCACTTCGGATCGTTTGAAAGTACCGTATTAAACGCAAGAGTAAATCACTTCGGCTCTCCTTCGTAGAGGACCCTAGAAAGGGAGAGGTACTATCTTAAAAGGTCACCTCCCTGTGCAAACTTTTTCTTTTGTATTTGTCTCAATTTTACTTTCAAGTCGTACGTAATATATTTATTTCATGCCTAGACTTGGGGGACTATTGTTGTGCCTCATTTTCGAGGCTCAAGGAAAAGGTGCCACATGGAAAGTCAACGAGAAAATCAAACAAAGGCCCATGAGGTCAAAGTATGAAGAAATCAAACAAAATTGAGGTCCTTGCATTACAGGCCAAGATGGGGTTCGCTGCTGAGATACTACCTCAAAGACGAAGCACTCCACTCGGAGAACCACCTCAAAGATCTTCCCGAGGCTCTCCACTCTTCCAAAGTTCATGAAGCCGACGCTATCTTTCATGATAGATTTGAAGAACTTTTAGAAGTGATTGATGTGATGTTTGTAGTAAAATTAAGTCAGTGTGTCAACCTATTGTATAGAGCGGCTAACCTCTTGTCACTACATTAATTACATGAATGAGCAATGATGCAACGTCCCAACAAAAGAGATGAGGCCACGTGGTTCAGATCCAATGATCGCCACCTCGATTAGACTAGTATAAAAAGCTTCTCTTTATTGAAAAAGGGAGGATGGCGGGATCAGAAAGGAAGGAAACACGAAATATATTCATCTTGTGAAACTTTTTATAAGATTTTACATGGTCCTTTAGATATTTTCGGCAAACACAATAGCAAATATACAAAGATTTCAATATAAACGTGTTATGATTCTGCGTTATATCCATTCTTCCATACATTCCTTCAAACAAAGAGAGTAGAATATTCTTGATTATCTTGGTTTGGCGATCGTTGATAGTGTGGTCGCTGTTAAATCCTATCGTCGGAGTCCAAACGCTTCTGTCTCTTGCCGGAAGTGCCTCCCTTTCAAATTTGTCTACCGTTCTTGTTCCGGTAGAAACGCGCCGGATCCGTACTTGACGTGACAAGAGTGGGTCCAGTATCTATTGAGCTTATTTTTTGGGGTCAATGGATTTGAACATGTTATAAGATGGATTTGTAAACTAAATAAGGTTTCTTAAAAATTCAAATTTTGAAATAAAGAATGGATTTTCTAGATCTGTTAAAATATAAAATTTTCAGTTTTTTTTTTGAAAATCTGTAGCCGATTTTTTCGGCGGTGTGCTCGACTGCTGACTGCTATTACAGCAGTCGATGCTGCTGCTATTACAGCAGCCGACGAGGGCTGTTGGTTAGGGGTGGAAGCCCCCTGGCGGCACAGGACTGCACCACCAGGGGAGAATTTCAAGGGGCTAAAGTTTTTTTTTTTCAGTTATGGAATTTGAGGGACGGGGACATGGGTTGCAAATTAGATATTCTTAGGCCCTTGCTTGCAATTT
>CAIGRS010144140.1:0-14121 GCA_903798395.1 Fraxinus floribunda
GCACAAACGTTGCAAAAAGGTTTTCACAACGTTTTTTGAACGTTGCAAAAGCCGATTTTTGTTGTAGTGGTATTTTCTCAAGAAACTGTGTGGTCCTAGTGACTCATTTCTTTGTTTATTCGGTTTGTTTACCCTTAAAAGAATCTACACACTCTAAGATCAGTAAAATTCAAATTTGGAAGGATTTCATTCTTTGCTAATCTTTTTATCATTTCCTAGGATATATGACCCATCCATACCTTTATGCCACAAATTATACGTCTATTTAGTCAAAGAAACGTCTCTTAGCTAAATTTTTTAATTAATATTATTTTACTTTTGGCATTATATACATATTTCCTAAGCTCAAGTTTGCAATTTGCTTCATTCAAGCATACCATCTTTGAATTCGGGTCCGTATAATAATATTTTACATCCCATATACCAACCTTTGAATATATTATAATGCAGTCACATTATGTAGTCAAATTGTTGATTTTGATTTTACATTCCTTTATTTATTAACTATAGATAGTCTAATTGATTCATTTTATTTAGTTTTGGTGTATCTCGGAGATTCTTCGCTAACTAAGGAAGAGATGGGGACATGCTTATTATTATTATTTGATTGAATAGTTAACACAATCCCTACTAAACCGGAGGAGATTAAATTTGAATAAGAGAGATCCATCCAAAAAGGTCCTTCTCTCACTCCCTTTCACTTTTCAGAAGAAAATGAAGATATAAACAAAATCGATGAAACAAAAGAAAACAAAGTGAATGATATTAGCTTCCTCTATTCCGAGAGGAAAAATATGAATATACATCGAGAATAGATCAGTTTCGATTTGGTTCTCGGTACTACTTTGAGAACCAACAGTAAATTCAATTCTCCTGAATTTTTCTTTTTACTTGCTCCAGGATGCACTACATCTTTAGATATTAGACCCCAAAATTATTTCACGTTAAAATTTCATTTCACATAGCTTCTTCTTCTTTCCTTTAATGGGTAATCGAAACTCAAGTCTAAATAATTTTATAAATATTTTACAAATTCATAGTTTTAATGCAATACAATAGAAAAAATATATTTGCTCAATATTTCATAAGAATTCAAATTTATCGTTGTTTTCAAGTGGTCGACCATCAAGAATCACGATCCTTAAGAATTACTAAAAATAATCAGGCTATTGTTATATTAATTTTCGATCAAGATATTACCTCTTATGCTGTGTTTAATAGTTTATATATTTTTTCGCTTTATAAGTTGATTTTGAACTTTGAAGTGGATTTTTGTTTGTTGCACTGTTTAATAGATTTTTTGTATTGTTAGATTAAAAGAATGATAACTGGTTTCATAATCTATTTTTGTCTATTCTCATTTTCACAAATAGTTTCATATTTTATTTTTATAATTTTTTAATGGAAAGAAACAAACCAGATTGAATCAAAATCGGTCCGTTGGTGTAAACCAATGCAATAATACTCAAATAGATGTCTTTCCTAAATCATTTATGGTTCTCATGACTTGATTTATTTTTTGCCCTGAACAACTCTTGGGTTTCACAAATGATTAGAAAATTTCAGCATTTGAACAATTTTCATTGAGGTGGCCCCACCTCACACTTACATATGTGACCTCCTATTAAGAGTATTATGTCTTACTCCACTTTACTTAATCAAGATATAGGAGTCATTCAAATGATATTTTAACCTTAACATTCTGCAGAAAGCACTTTAATTATCATAGTAATGAGTAGGAATAATTTCCTAAGTGCTTCATGGAATCTTCATAACTTAGTTGTCCCTTTGAACCAAGATCTTGGGATTTCCAGTCAACAAGGTAGGGTTACCATTTAATTATCATAGGAATGAGTTAGGAAATATTTTCCTAAATGTTTAATTGAATCTTCATAACTTAGTTGTCCACTTGAACTAAGATCTAGGGATTTTCAGTTAACAAGGTAGGGTTACCATTACAAAGATTTTTATGTAGCAGGCCTTAATCTCATTCATTACGATAGGCAAAATACTTGATCTCTCGGTAAACAATTCGTAAGTGCATCCATGATGTTTTCTTTTTACTTCACATAATCTGTGGAGATTATACCATTAAAGATCAGTTGTTTATTGGTATTGTGTCCACGACGTATATGTCTAGACTTACCATTATATATGTTGCTTTTAGCCCTTTCAATAACCAACTGACTATCATAATGTATACTAATTTCAGGTACCGGCTTAGGCCAACATGAAATATCTTCCAAAAAGATACTAGGACATTCTGTTTCTTCTCCAGCCTTGTCTAAAGCAATAAACTCTAATTCCATATTTCATCGAGCTATACACATTTGCTTTGTCGACTTCTATGATATAGCAGTTCCACCAATGGTAAATATATAGCCACTAGTAGATTTAGAATATTTTATATCGAATATCCAATTCACAATACAATATCCTTCTAATATCGCGGGATATTTCGTGAAGTGGTCTATAGGTTAAAGGATACTTTAAGTACCTAAAAACCCTTTTTATAACCTTCCAATGATCATGGTTTGGATTACTTGTGAATCTACTAAGTTTATGTACATCAAATGCTATGTCCGATCTAGTGTAGTTTGTAATATACATTAGACTACCTATAACATGTGAATACTTTAGTTGTGACACACATTCATCCGTATTTTTTACTGAGTGTAAACTTGTGTCAATGAAGGTTTTTGCAGACTTTCCTCAAGTACATCATACCTTTTAAGTATACTCTCAATGTAGTGGGATTGAGAAAGTATAATTTTCTTTAAGTTTTGGAGGTCTTAATCCCTAATATTACATCAGCCACACCCAAGTCTTTCATATCAAATGTTTTGTTAACATTCTCTTGGTGTTTAGCATTATTTTGTGACTATTTGTCATTATCAACATATTATCTACATATAGATATACAATCACGTAGACTTTTGGTATACGTTTAATGTATACACACTTGGCACACTTGTTTATCTTAAACACATTAGATTACATGTTTTGTCTAACTTTTAATGCCATTATTTAGGAGATTGTTTCAACCCATACAAGGATTTAACTAATTTACAAACCTTTGTTTGTGATTAGGAGAGATGAACCCTTTGAGTTGTTCTATGCATATCTCATTTTCTAACTCACCATTTAGGAATGTTGTCTTTACATCCATTTGATGAATCTCAAAGTTATGTAATGCCGAGTTACATGTAAGTAGGTATCAAAGAAGGCAAGTCCTTCTTTTTGTCTATATCCCTGTTAACCAGTCTAATCTTATATTTGTCAATGGATCCATATGATTTTAATTTCATTTTGAAAATCCATTTACACTCTAAATGCATGTTTCCAGGAGGTAAATAAACTAACTCTCAAGTATGATTTTGTATTATAGATCTATCCCACTATTGATAGCTTCTTTACAATATGGTACTTCCGGTGTAGACATTGCTTTATGGAAAGTCATTGATTCATTTTTTTACCATATAGGTCAGAAAATCTAGGCCAAACGAAGTAGATATTCTAGACATTTTACTACGCCTTGATTCTTCCTCATTTGAAGTGTCATTTGTAGTATCATAAGTTCTTTTATTTGAACTTGCATTTTTCTTGTTTTTATATGAAAAAATATTCTCGAAGAATGATGCATTTCTCGATTCAATTATTATTCTTTCACGTACATCTTAAATTTCATATTTATGTACAAGAAAACGATATGCACTGCTATTATTGGCGTACCCAATAAATATGCATTCAATCGTCTTATAACCGATTTTCACTTGTTTAGACTTAGGTATTTCAACCTTAGCCAAACAACCCACACTTTCAAGTATTGGTAAGAAGGAGGATGACATTTTCATAGGTCATATGGAGTTTCTTCAATTTTCTCAAGGGGTATCTTGTTAAAAATGCTATTTGCTCATAGCATAGCATATCCCCACAAATTATGAGGTAGGTCTGAACTTATCAACATTGAGTTCATCATCTCTTTAAGAGTTTGATTTTTACATTCAGCAACACCATTTGACAGGGGTCAGTAAGGTGCCATTATTTGATAAATGACTCCATGTTCGGCACAATATTTTTCAAACGGTGCCCCATATTCACCACCTCATCACTACGAATACTTTTTATTCGTTTACCAAGTTAATTTTCAACTTCTGTCTTATAATTAAATGCATATACGGCTTTGTCTTTAATTTGTAGTAGAAAGACATAATAATACTTTGTAGAATCATCAATAAATGTTATAAAGAATTTCTTACCACATTTAGTTTGAACAAATTTCAAGACATATATATATCGCTATGTATTAATTCTAAAGGTGTCATGTTCTTTTGAATTGAGTGAAAATGTGTTTTAACAAACTTTGCTTCAACACATATTTCACACTTATGATTAGGATCAATCTTACGCATTGGAATTAAATTTGATTCATAATTTTGTGCATAGATTTGTAATTGATGTGTCCTAATTGACTATGCCATAAACAAAACAACTCAAGCATATAAGTAGAATTTAAAATTTTATTTATAATGCTTTGTTTCAATACAATTGTAAGAACGTTCATTTTGAACATTCCATCACATAGGTATCATTTACCAACATACATCTCATTCTTTGAGAGTACAAATTTATCGGATACAAATACAAATTTAACGCCATTTTTGTTAAGTACGGACTCAGATACAAGATTATTGTGAATGTCCAGTACATATAGAATATTGTTGAGGACGAGCTCTTTACCTAATGTCATCTTCAAAGTAACTTTCCCTTATCCTTCAACTTTAGTAGATAAAACAACATCTTTTGTTATCATCTTTTAAAATCCATACCTACAAACTTTTTCGATCTTTCCCCCATGTGGGATGTGAGAGTTTGATATAGGTATGGTCAAAGGCAGAACCACATAGTTCATACCGTTTGTTGTTTGACTCGAAGTAGTCTCAATAGTATTCATTTCTTTTATAAACAAAAGTTCAAATTACAAAATAATGAAAGAAAGGAATAGTACACAAAGGCTTATTTCAAAGATGAAAAATGATGTTCAACAACAACCACAAACAAATGAGTACTGTCTTAAGATTGTTTGTCATTAGTATATCTAAATGATTGTTTAGACAAAGAAAATATTTAAGTTTACTTCGCATGAGTGTAATTAAATTCTAGAAAATTGAAAGAAAGAAGGTAAGAAAAAAAGAAAGTGAAGAATGAAATCCGAGGTAAGTGATAACACTTTTTACTTAAGACAATATTGCCCCGCAATGATGCTAACGGTTTATGATATTTGTCTCCTAAAATACAAAGAATATAATTTGTGGTATAAGCACTTCAAACCACAAGCAATAGCGATCTTTGAACGAAAAATTCTCTCCACAAGAAAATGGTTTTGGATTGGCTTTTGGTGAGTATTTTGCAAGATTTTTTGATGTAATGTTCAATGTAAAATGATAAAGAATGCATCTTATTCATAGAAAAGGAGGGGTTTTGAGTGAAGTGTCACGCCCCAAACTCAACAACCTTTACGAAGGAAAGCATCCCTTGCTGTCACTAACCTTTCACTCTGGCGATAGTGACACATATTCATCATAACCTCTTTCATTCACATGTCACTAGACTGTAGCTCGAACAACAATCTCATCGCTCAAATGATAGGTGAGCTATGGAGTTAGCCATTTATCCCGACCACTATTTTCTATTTTTTATCCAATTTTAGACCGTAATTTCTCATTCATCTGGATTGATTTTGAGATTTCAAATATATCACGACGATCTACTCGACTAGTAGAACAAGTTAGTCTATTTATATTCATAATTTGACTATTGGATCAAGTCCGAATATTTGGTCGAAATTGAAACGAAAGTTACTTTTTCATACTTAACTAAATTTTATTCTCCAAACCAAATTTCAACAAACTACAAATGACGGTTACTACAAAATAGCCTCTAATGCAAGTTGTTGAGATCACGATGTTACTATAAAATAGCCTCGTAGCGTCAATGTTTCGCGATCCCCTGTTATAGATTACCTAAGTTGTCGAGATCAAGAGTCACATCTGCCCACCAAGATCGGAGGTTGTAAAGAAATATATTGAAAAACATGGATCAAGGTCCCATTTGGGAAATAGACACTATCTTTGAAAAACCTTATGTTGGTTGACAATCTAAAAATGCCCGAAAGTCCTATAATATAGTCTCATAATCCATTAATGACTAGATACATTATCAACACCTGGGCTTTGGGTCGTAGATGGTAGACCTCATCATCTAGATAATGGATGATATGAGAGGGCTCCACCACCTCACTGTAAGGCCTTAGTGATCGAGCTATTATCGCATGTAATGTGCTAAAAAGAATATTATTGGACAATGGTGGCACCAGAAACATCATCTTCTCGAGCACATCTACCACGGTTGAAAAGTTGAAATGACCAAAATTGAAAAAAAAAATATTGTAAGGCCTCCGCTAGCCTGTAGCTCGAGCGACGAGCCGCAAATCGTTTTCCTTATTTTTCAATTTTATGCAATTTTTTAACCTAGTTACCATGTTTTAGGATTTTGGACGTTTTTCCTAAAAATAGTGGACTCTTCATTTAGTTTATTAGACCTTATATAAGCATAATATTGCTTAAATTGTATTTCATCTCTATTGATTGTTAATAAAGTACTTTGTTCCTCTGTTAATTTATCTTCTTGCTTGTTTATTTTTGAATCTGGTTTTTATTTGTGCGATCTATACTTTATATTGCACCATATCACCTTCTCAAATTCCTAAAAATTGGTATCAGAACTAAGGTTTAGCAGTCTCGCAGAGCAAGGATTTGATTCGTTCGAGGTTTTTTTTTTTATCAATGGCTTCTTTGAAGTATGACATTCCACTATTGGATCACAGTATAAAAATTTCGTTATGGCAAGTGAAGATGAGAAATATATTGGTGCTTATGGATTTATATGATGCTTTGTTTAGATTTGATAATATACCTACAACTTGAACAACAGAGGAGAAGCAATGGGAGGATCGCAAGGCACATTCATAGATTCATCTTCATCTATCTAACAACATTCTTCAAGACTTCTTGAAAGAGAAAAAAGCAGTTGCTTTGTGGTTGAAACTGGAGCAATTGTGCATGACCAAAAGTCTGACCAGCAATTTGTATTTCATCGCATGGCAGAAGGCCAATCACTGACGAGGAATGGATTTTGGATACATCTTGTGCATTTCATATGAGTCCCAATCGGGATATGTTTGAATCATATGAAATGGCGACGCAAGGTGCTATCGTTATGGAAAAGAATGAATCTTGTACGGTAGCTAGTATTGGAAAAGTCAGATTCAAGTTGGTGGATGGACCAATTAGAACACTTGGCCAGGTTCAATATGTTTCAGACTTGAAGACGAACATCATCTTACTGAGTACCCTAGATTCGAGAGGGTACGCGTTCTCTGGTGCAGGTAGAGTCCTGAAGGTTTGGAAGGGTGTCCGTGTTGTATTAGAGGGGTGTAGAAAGTCCCAATTATACATCTTGCAAGGTCGGACATAATCAGTAAAGAAACAACAGCTTAGGTTTGGTATCGTGGTGGAAATAAATTTTGGTACAGTACCGTTGGGAAGTGGCTCTGGATCCATTTTAAAGAATACAACTATGTCGAATTTGAGAGATATGGGTAATCTCGCTTTACTATAGTTTGCGATTTCATTGTATTCAACGGCTAGGAAGAGACCCATTGGAAATAGGTATAGGGATGATGATCTGGGTGTGCATGCTTTTGGAGTTATTGAAGGTCACGAGTCTAGTCAGGGGGCCTTCAGTTAAAGCATTTAGTGGAAATTCTGTTAGAGGGTTTGTTTCGACCCTGTTAGGTAAATTTTGAATTTTGGGAATGGGTTGGGTTCATTTGTATCCATTTTTGGACATGGTGGAAGAGGAAGAGTACTTTTGAGTGTTGGATATGTTTGATTTAGTTTGAAGAGTTCAGTGTGTTTCGTTGTAGTCAAACTTATTTTTTCAAGTGGAGAAATTTTGGATCTTCGTTTGTTGCACCAAAATTTGTATCAAGGTGGAGATTGTTGAATTTTGTGACCTAAGTTTGGTCCAAATTTGGTCTAGGGCTTCGCGTTTTAGAGTATTGGGCTTGAAGATGTCAAAATATAGTTCAAGAAGGAAAAATGACGGATTGACGACGCTATACGGACGCTGGTCTCTTGCTTGAACAAGATGAGTAAAATTGGAATAGTGAATCCGTCGCTAGCCTGTCGATGAACTGTCGTCGAGCAATATGCCCTTGCCAGAGCTTCGCTCAAGTGACAGGCCGCGAATCTTTTTCCTTATTTTTCGATTTCATGTGATATTTTAACCTAGTTACCATGTATTAGAGTTTTGGACGTTTTCCCTATAAATAGTTTATTAGACCTTATGTAAGTAAAATATTGTATAAATTGTATTCTCTCTCCATTGGTTGTTAATAAAGTATTATGTTCCTCTGCCAATTCATCTTCTTGCTTATTTCCTTTTTAATCTTGTTTTTCTTTGTGCAATCTATACTTCATATTACGACATATCTCCTGCTTAAATTCCTAACAAACTCCAAACTTTTATATCCCTCATCCGACGCCTCTCCATCAACATGGAAAGCAAATGTCCTTCTTGTGGATGAGGTTTTTGAAAATAAAATAAAAATAGTAAAAAGGATGAATTTAAGAGCAAAGTGAATAATTTACTTGAAGTTCTAAGATTTGGTTGGTATAAAATGTGAATGAACTTCGTCCAAATTTTATTTATTTATTTTTTTTTTTGTCATAATTCTCTTAGCTTGGTTGGAAGTAAGAAAACAAAGTAAATAAGCGGTTCAAATAAATCCCCAATCTTTATATAGACCACCCCCATTGTTAGATCACAATTAAATTAATCTAAACTTTTGATGCCTTGGTAGATCTCAACCGTTAGCGAGGAAGAAGCGCACAACCATTTTTCAGAAGAATGGTAAAGGTTGCACAATGCTAGATGCTTGCACCTTAAAAATTGTTGCGTTTTTTTCTATTGCAAGTGTACGATATCGTAACAAGTAATATAATGGACCTTTGAGTCTGGATTATCGTTCTCACGAGGACTATACTTCCGACTTTATCTACTTTTACTAACTCCTATTTGATAAAAAAGACAAATAAAGAATGATAATAGTTGTGAATATTTTTTCCTGTGAAATAACTACTTTAAACTAAATAAAAGTGTGAGAGGATTTCAAACAAATGATTGATAAAAGATTCGTGTATGTAATGAATATTAGGGCAGAGCAAGTTCATCTAATGATCATATTAATTCATAATTCAAGATTCTAACCTAATGTAGTATTCGGTCGAATTCTTCTTTGTATTCAACTTACCTCTCTCGAGTTCTCATCGAGCCTATTTAACTAATTCAATTCCATATCTCTATGCGAATTACCCTTAGTTAAACGAGTTATGGCACTAGGAATTCATTTAATGACCGCAGTACTAGGTATAGGTATCTCTACACGTTATATTTTCCTGTGAAATAACTACTTTAACTAAATAAAAGTGTGAGAGGATTTCAAACAAATGATTGATAAAAGATTCGTGTATGTAATGAATATTAGGGTAGAGCAAGTTCATCTAATGATCATATTAATTCATAATTCAAGATTCTAACCTAATGTAGTATTCGGTCGAATTCTTCTTTGTATTCAACTTACCTCTCTCGAGTTCTCATCAAGCCTATTTAACTAATTCAATTCTATTAAACAAATTATAGTTCTAAGAATTCCTATAACAACCGCAATAATTAGTATATGCATCTCTACCCGTTATACTACTTTACCTGATTTCATTATACTTTTTAAGCCTCGAGCTCACCTCTCGTTTCGTAAGAAATTCATGTAATCATCAATTTTTTTGCCAGATAATTCAAAACGTTAATCTCATAACAAAATCAACACATAAAAGAATATGCTACAGAAATCTTTGAATTAAATAATCAAGGATTTCAAAAAGACTACATTGTTTGCCCTAATTTGGAGTTTAGTTAAACATAATGTAAAAAGAGAAATAAATAAACATCTTTGAGTATATAACCGGATTAACAGAATAAAGATATGGAAAAGAATCAGTTTTTGCACCAAAGTCTTCTTCCGCTTCCAATCTTTGCATTAAATTTGAATCCCGTGATGAATTTCCTCTCTTGATTTTATTCTTTGATCTCTTGTTTATCTCTTTTTTCAGTGTGTGGAACCCTTTATTCGTGTCTTCTTTGGTCTATTTATACTTCCCTACACATTCTTGGCTAGATTGGAGTCTTTTTCAGGGCTTCTTGCGGCCCAAACAACAAAAACCCTATTTTTGCGTGCAGCGCCTGGCGCTATGGTCTCAGTGCCCTTTTGCTATAAAAATTCTGCCTTTGGTTAAAATGCTGCGCCTGGGCGCACTTTGTTGAAATAATCTGCCTATTGGGTGAAGAAGCAGCGCCTAATGCTGCCTTTTACTGCAATTGTTTCTTCCTTTTTTGGGTGCTTGGGCGCCAATTTTCTGTCTATTTTCCCCTTGGCTTGCTTCAACACCTCATTTTTCACCTCTTTACCATACGTTCAAAACAACATTAGTAAACACATTAAACACGTTCTATAACCATAAAAGTAGGCAAACAATTAAGTTAAATTGGTATAAATCTCGTGAGTAAAACACACTCATCAAAAACCAAGCACCTTGCATCTCATTCCAATTATTACGTATAGATGTGAGACCCTTGGAAACATGCAAGATGTTAATGATTGGCACACATCTCCCGTCACATTGTTTACTATATCACCTCACAATTTGGCTTCAGAGCATAGAGATTGTTGCATTGTATCTTAGCCTCTTATCTTGCTCAAGTCACCTTGAAAATGGCATTATGGTACCTAGGTCTCAATAATGGACTTCACTTTAGCAGCAAGGCAACGCCTCAAAGATTTTGCCTCTAAATAAGTGTAAACAACCTTACATAAATCTTCTATACTTGGACTTGGAAGACTATTCGTATGCATTAGCGTCAAAATTAGTAAACGCCTTTTTACCTCAACATCATTTTGCCTCTCCAAGACATTCTCCTAGTCAAGAAAGGCCAATGCATAAATCATCAAAGTCTCATGCCTCATATGAATAATCAGACTTTGGACTTGAGAGACTATTACTATGCTTCTATCACGTGGAAGGGCATGTGCTTGTCAGCTAAGTTAAATGTCACGCAAGCACCTTCACTTTGTTAGCACTGCCTTATTCTCTAAGGTAAATGTATTGTGTCACCTTCCCTATTTGTTTTCCTGAAGCAATGAGACCAATTCCCATCGCCTTGCTTACTCTCTCTTTTGAGAGGTTAGGAACACAACCCAACACCATGTTCTTGGTCAAAGGTGACACAACTCTTAGCAAGCAAGTCACATTGTCACTCCCGTGATGATTGAGAGGGAATCACTCCTTGGCCACACCAAGTGGGCTTTTGTGATCCGAGGCAACATGTAATTTGATTGATATGACATCTACTTTCTAATCAAATTCTTGCTAATCCACCTAAAATAGGGTGTGAGAGGTCACACACCTTTGATAGCTACTATGTGACATCTTTTGAGCTTGACATGTGAGCTATGGGGATGAAACCATGCGTCAAGCATTCAAGGGTCCTCATTTGCATATTTTTTACCTATAAATATGTATCATTTGAAGTTAATGAAAAATTGGTAATCTCACTCTTAAATATATACTCAACTCCTATATTCTCATTTTCTTGAATCTCTCCCGCGCCTAAATTACTGTCCATATTTTGGCTTGAGTATAGGAGTGCATATGATCGTGGTCTCTCACTTTTTCCTATGAGCAGTTGTTTGTGTTTCTAACGCGTGTGTCCAAGTGTGAATGTAACATACACTTGGAGAGAAGAGAAGTTGTGATCTTTTCGAGGCTTGGAGTCTCAACAAATTCGGGGTCAACACATACTATAAATATGCTTAATATGATTTGAATGAAATAATTCTTTTGAAGAACTATTATAAATTAAATATTCTTCAAATTTTCAATCTTTCGAAGATTTTGTTTCCATATTTGTAACTTTAATTTTCTCTGTGGCTTTAACCATGTAACTAAGGTCATCGCATGTCCCTCGTGCTCATTATTGTAAAAATAATAATAAACTTAAAAACATGACTTTTGGCTTTATTATTGACAAGAAAAATATATTTTAATGTTTTATAGAAATTATTATTATTATTTTTTAATTTCAGAAATACCAAGAGAAGGGACCCAGATCCTCGTGCACCACGAGTGCGGTGGGTTCTAACAAGCTTCCGTAAAATGACAGCCATTCCATATATCCTCAAAATATGACAATCTGTTTTAGTAAATTTTGAACATAAAATTATTATACTTTGCTTCTATAATTCGATTATATTCCACAAATATGTACAAATATTTATGTTACGAATAAAGTTATAAGCACACGTGTCCTAATTCATTAGTAACCACAAAAATTAAAATTAAAAGAAAATAAATAATAATCCACAATTATGCAATTAAAAGTTTACACCAAATTGTTACAGCAAATAAGAACACAGCCCTACCATCCATTATTTGATAGGCCCAAACCTCCATAAAGCCAATAAATGGTTTGAATAATGCCAGTTATAAATTGGATTCTGATTTTTTTTTTTTTTTTAAATTTCTTTCTAAATACTGAAAAAGAGATATAATTTCTTCTATCCTAATTAAGAAATTCAAACCACTCCAAAATATCGAAAGAATGGAAAGAAAAAGAAAAAAAAAACACTATAATTCAAGTGTCATCATGCATATGTCGAGGCCAATAGAGTAAAAAGTTATTTATTATAGAAGAGAAATGTGAAAATTCTATTTATTCATAATGTTTTACCGAATTGACGAGTAGCGGCCCCTTATAGGTCCCCAGGCGCCCCCCAATATGGGACTGCCACTTGTCAATTCGATAAAACGTTAGGTAAAAAAATTAGATACATGTAGTATAACTCATAGAAATATGCTAAAGTAAATTTGAAATGAATTGTTTTATGTTCAATCTTGCTTTTAAATAATCTTAAGTGGAGCAAATAAGAGCAAGAAGTTGTTTCTTATAAAAGTAGAACTGCAACGACTATGGGCGTGTTCGGTCGTGTTTAAAATCCAATTAAAATTGAAAATATGACCGTTATTGGGTCCCACTCGTCTAATAAAAGTCAACAATAGCAGTTAATTTTCCAATTTTAATTCGATTTTAATCTCTACCGAACACGCCCCATCTATTTGATCTAATTGAGTTGGCAAGGCAACTATTAATAAATCCCCTTAATTATTCAAGTACAGAAGTCATTAATAACAGTGTATTCTCATTTGAAATTATCTCAATATGAGCAATAGATAAAAGGATAGTTGTTGAATCTTAATAAATGTTGGTTGACCAATATTTTACAATAATTTTGTTGTGATTAAGAGTATTGTTTTCTATTTGATCCCTTTGGATTTCATATTCAAAGTTGTGATCAAACGTATTCATTAAATAGAATCGAATTCTCAAAGGTTCATATTTCATAATGGAAGTTACTGTTCTAGCCTTATTTTTCTTTTTTCTTTTTTTTTTTTTCAAATTATACTTTCTTTCAATAAAATAATCTTATACGTAAATTCAAAAAAAAAAATTCTTACTCTTTTAACCACATTTTCTAAAAAATAGGTTTTAAAATCTATTCACAAGAAATGGGTGTCAAATTGGAGCTAACTATTCAAGTACTAAAACCCTTAAATCAAATTCAAGAAAATACATTTTTCCCATATATACTATGTCTCATAGTTATAAAAATTGGGTCTCCGATCGGGCCAGAAAATCGGCGGCACAGACCTTTGATCTGGCCGAACAGATTAAATTAATAGAAATACACTTGACTAATCAAAATTGGGCTTTGACCGAATTAACCGGTGATTTATTCGGTTCGATTGATCTATTTGATTGACTTTTGAAATCCTTTTACAAAATTTTTGAGTTCAAGAGAATTTAACATTGGACCTCTAAGAAAAGTAATGAGTTCCTCGCCACTTGATCGCAAAATACTGTAGTGTTATTTGTGTACAATAACTT
>CAIGRS010144221.1:5236-22431 GCA_903798395.1 Fraxinus floribunda
ACATCACATCAATCATTTCTAAAAGATCTTCAAATCTGTCGCATGGGTCAGCATCAGTTCCCTGGACTTCGGATGGTTTGAGAATCTCAACCTAAATTGTAGTACTGCGTTCTTGAAATAGTGGCTCAATATGGACCTCGGCCTTTAATATAAAGGACTTCGGTCTTGTTTGACCTCTTCATTCCTTGACCTTGTGAACATTTCTTTGACTTTCTACCCACGTGGCTTACCACGTGGCACTTTTACTCAGAGCCTCGGAGGCAAGGCGTAACAATAGTTCCCCAAGTCTAGGCAAGATTATTTATGTATTGCATAGACTTTAAATGTTGAATAAATTGAAATAACTATTTTATTGTGGGGAGGGGGGATAGTCTTTACCATACCACTATACGAGGCGTCTTTAATTATAGCACTTCAATGATTTGATGTTGAGGCACGTTTCCAAGAAAAGGTAGTTGAGGCGGTACAACTTCCAACACATGCAACCGTCGCCGCATTTATTGTGCAATGATGACACGTGCCTTGCGAATTTTAGACGCGTGATGGCACGTAGGTTAGACTACCTAATATGGTCCTTAGAAGACAAAGTGTCGATGTGTTGAGTGGACCAGATTTAAACTTTCAATTGGATGGTTGGATGAAACAAATCAAGATCCAATGGCTGGGGTCGAGTGGGTCTACGTATAAAAGGCACATATTTTTGAGGGCTTTTTTACTTTTGTACAAATCTTCACTTTTCAAAGTTCTCAAATCTTCAAGTTCTTCTTCAAGAATTCTCCAAGCTTTTCTTCTTGAAATTCTTCTAAGTGTTCATTTCTGTCGAGTTTTTCTTTCTTCTTCTTGTCAATCTTGTGAATTCAGTATTCTTTCCTTCTTCATCTTAAGAAAATCGTAAGTATTGTGATTTGTTAACTTGTAAAAGTTTTCTTTTTCCAGTACTGTAGAGATTTTAGACAAACTTTGCAAATCAATGGCTTCTTCCAAATCCACTGGGGAACAAGCAAACATTAGCGAGATAGCTAGTAAAATGGGGTTTCGAATAACCAATACTACTCACCTTGCCAGAGGCATTGAGGCTAGTCGAGGTGTTTCAATTTCTGGGGATGGTAATGGGTATGACGACATAGCCTGGGGGCAGCTAAAATTCTTTCCTCTATAGATCCGACGTACTTAGCCAATCTTAGGGACAAGTATAGGATCCCCTACGACATCGAACTCTTATCCCCATCTCCTAACGAGTAGGCAGGGCTGTGTCACTATTAGTGAGTTTCTATTGAAGGCTGGGCTTCACCTATCGATCCATCCTTTTTTCCAAGCAGTCCTTAGGTCAGGAAAAAGTAGCTGGAATATGAGGGTGACCTTGTCCCCATGTCAAAGTCCCAACCTCATATTTTGACGCCCATGAATGCGTCGAAGTCTGATACTTATACTTTCTGTGGTTGTTTTGTAGGGTCGATTGAGCGGTTCGAGTTTACTGAGTGTGATTGGGACACTCTTACTAAAATCTACAAGAAATCATCTGACTCATGCGAATTCGATCGTTTGATCCAATCGAGGCATTTTTTTTTTGAAGATTTTGGCTTAATGGCAAGGAAGGGTAAGAGGTTCTTACACTTATCAATTTTCTTGATATTTCTTTTCGCAGAATCTTGCTGACCTTGTTTGTTTATGTTTGTAGATAAGTTCGAGAAGAAGTGGCACCCTACTCTCGACATGGCCACAATCCTTGCTGCCACATCCACTTCAGGAAAATGGATGAAGCATTTATCTGTTGGAGGGAAGCAGATGAGGGATAAGATTAAGAGAGTCAGCAAGGAGGTTGCCTCTTAGGAGGTGGGACGACCCCCTATGCCAGATAGGGGAAAGAAAGTGGTCTCAGGTTGAGGAGGCTACCAAAGTGGCCAAAGCTAAGGTTGAGGCTTTGAAGAAGAAAGAGGCAGAGGAGTCTACGAAGCTAGCTTTGACTTTGGTGGAAATAGAGAAATTAAAGAAGGAGGTTCACTTGTCCTAAAGTGAAGTGACCTCACTTACGAAGTGATTGGAGACATCCAACGCCCATCAAAAGCTAGCAGCTGAGGCCTTGGAGAAGGCTAATAAAGAGAATGTTGCTCTAAAGGGGCAGTTGGGGGAGTTGAACTCCAGAATTTCTGGATTAACTGAAGAGGTAGAGACTGCGAAGTAGGAAGGCTCAAACTGTTAGTATTGATATTGAGAAGTGCTTCTTTGCTAATTTCCATTTAACTGAAGCTTATAAGGGCTTTACGAGGTACTGGCGAAGGTATTATTATACGGACATGATTGAGAGGCTGGGGGTGCACACTCGACGCGTCAACACCTTGGAGTTGAGAATAGAATTTTTGAAGGATGATGTAAAGGAGCTTGAGCCTCAAACTCTGGTACAGGGAGACCGGATTATCGAACTTGAAGACGATGCAGCTGAAGAAGTGGCTCCTGATGCCATTGTACCTTTTGTGGCTCCTCAACCCCCAACTGCTTAGAGTAGTTCTTTATTTTGTACTTTTTACGTTTTTTTTGTTATTTTTTTTGTCAAAGTGTAATGGCTTCGGCCCACATCTTGTAAATGCTTTTTGATTAATGAAGTTCTGCTTTTATTCAATATTGGAGTTCCTTCACTTTCTGTATCTTTACTACTTTTGCTTAATTTTGATGTGCTTGCCAATAAAAATTCAAATAGCTTGTACTTCAACAATGACATCAAATCAAACTTAAGGTGACATCAACCTGATAATAACATTAGACGTATAACAACTTTTGAAGCTTGACTATATCAAACATACAAACATTGAGGTTCAATAACATGGAACATGTAATAAGGTCAGACCTATCCAATGATGAACTTCATAATAAAACTTGCAAAATTTCTGCAAGTGTTAGAAGGTCTGACTTCAACAAAGTTCATAATCTAAATACATTAGACTTCAAATAATAGTTCAACTGAAGACCTCTTAATGATTTTATAATTTGTGGAACTAGATAAGAAATCTTATAGGGTCGAACACGTATGTAAGACTTAAGCAATATCAGACCTTCGTATGTTATACTTCAATAGTAACTCAAACATGAAAATTTTATCCAAGTGTTTGAAGGTCGTGTACCTTAGTAAATCTGTACACTTAAGTAAATTGATGTGTATGATCTGAGACTCTTCAACACTTCAGAGTTGGTTTATCTTTATTTGTAGTTTGCACAAGTATAGACAGTTTGCTTTCCCTTTTTCTAACAACTTTATTTGTTAGAGGTAGCTGTTATGCTCGGTGAGTTCAAAAGTGGTCCTCCTTAGGACCTATCCTCTTGGTAAGATTTTTATGTTTATCCTGCACAAGGATGTTCGTCCTTATAGGAGCTCCTCCAAGGCTTTTACCTTTTCAAAAGGGTAATTTCAACTTGTGACTAATATAATAAAAGTGATCTTTTATTGAATTTCAAACTATATGCACAAGATGTTTACATCATTGGTAATACTTGCGCAAATGTTCTACCTTCCATGGATGAGGTTGTGCCTTTCCATTCATATTCTCAATTTTATAAGTTCCTGACCGAACTTCCTCACTGCTGCGATAAGGAACCTCCCAGTTGGGACCAAAGGTTCCTGAACCATGCTCTTTGGAGGGTAGGAATACTCTTCATAGTACTAGATCACTCAAATGAAATGACTTATTTTTTTTACCTTTGAATTGTGGTATCTAGTCATTTTTCTTTTATAAATGGCCAATATGGCTTGAGAGTTGTCCCTCCTTTCTTCAAGGAGGTCAAGTCCACATATTCTCATCTCATTTGTTACTTATTTCATTGAAGTATATTCGATGTGGTAAACCTACTTCAACAGGACTCATAGCCTCGACCCGTAGCCCATAGAAAATGGGGTCTCTACTATAGCAGTTCTGCTTGTAGTTCGGATGGCCTAGAGTACTTGAGGTAACTCATCAACCCATACCCCTTTAGAGGCATCCAATTTCCTTCTCAATGTATACTTGATTGTTTTGTTAACAGCCCGACTTGCCCATTTGCCTGGGAATGGTGTAGGGGAGGAAAAATGTTTCCTGATGTCCAATTCTTCGCACAAATTTTTGACCTTTTTGTTGTCAATTTGTTTACCATTATCTGATACAATCGTGTGGGGGTATTCCGAACCTATAGATGATGTTCTTCCATAGAAACTTGGAGGTGTTGGCTTCAGTTATTTTGGCTAGTGGTTCGACTTCTACCCATTTGGTAAAGTAATCAATGGCGACAATCATGAAGCTAGAGTTTCTTCTTTCTCTGGGGAGAGGTCTTATGAGATTGATCCCCCATTTTGTAAACAGCCAAGGGTTGGATACGACATTCAACTCTTAAGAAGGTTATCTTTAAATAGTAGCAAAGCATTGACACTCGTCACATTTTCTAACAAATTGTTGCACATTCTTTTTCAAGGTAGGCCAATAATATCCTTGCCTGAGTACTTTTTGTGCTAGGGACCATCCTCCAGTGTTGTTCCCACATACCCCTTCATGGATTTTTTGGAGAACGTAATTTGCTTGCTCTCCTCCAATGTATCTGAGTAGGGGTAATGAGAACACACGTTTGTATAATACATCATCCTAGAAGATAATGTGGGCCGCTCTCCTTCTGAGTTTTTAAGCCTCCTCTCCAGGGAGTAGGGTTTGGTCCTTAGGGTAAGATATGATAGGCTTCATCCAAGGTGGAGTGCCTTCAACCCATATTACAGCCTCGTTCATGTCGGTAGAAGGTCTGGAAAGATGTTCTATATGCATGACTTTGAGTAGCTCAGAATCTTTGCTATTTCTAATTTTGTTAGTGAGTTGGCATGGAGGGTCTTGGAGCGTGGGATTTGTACCAGCTCGAATCTTTCAAAGGATGGGATGAAACTTATAACCAATTTCAAATATGTTGCCATAGATTTATCTCTAGCTAAGAAATTTCCATGAACCTGACTTACTATTAGCTGGGAGTCGTTGCTGATGATAGGCCTCTTTACTTGCATTTCTTTTGCTAACCTTAGGCCAGCTAGGAGGGCTTCATATTCTACTGTATTATTGGTGGCTTTGAAACTGAATCTTACGGTACAAGTAAGCTTATATCCCTTTGGGCTGACTAAGACAACCCATGCTCCTGACCGTGTCTCTTATGAAGATCCATCAACTGAGAGGTTCCATGTTGGAGGTTCAACAAGTTCCATCTTTTTTTCCATTTCTGGAACAGGAGTAAACTCAACCATAAAGTTTGCCAAGGCCTGACCCTTGATAGCTGCCCTTGGCTTAAAGACGATGTCAAACTCACTAAGTTCCATAGTTCACTTAAATAACCTTCCTAAAGTGTTTGGTTTCTATAGTACTTGCTTGAGGGGAAAATTTGTTCATACGTGTATACTATGAGCTTGGAAGTATAGTCTCAAATTTCTTGATGCTGTTACCAAGGAAAGAGCTAACTTCTCCATGTTTGGCTAGCGAGTCTCTACTGTTAAGAGTGCTTTGATAACGTAGTAAACAGGCAGTTGATGGTTGTCCTATTCACTGATTAGAACCGAGCTGAGCGGGCCTCGAAAGTCACTGCTAAGTATAACTGTAATTGCTCATGATCCTTAGGTTTGAAGATGATGGAAGCCCGTCCCAAGTGCTTCTTCAGTCTTGTAAGGCTACTTCACATTCTTCTATCCACCGAAACTTGTTTCCTTCTTTGAAGATCTTCAATAAGGCTAGGCACTTGTCTGTTACCTTGGAGATGAAGCAGTTTAAGGCTGTTACTCATCTAGTGAGGCTCTGTATCTCTTTTAGTTTTTTAGGTGACCTCATTTCAATCAAAGCTTTGACTTCTTCAGGGTTCTCTTCAATGCCTCTTCGGTTAATGATATGACCTAAGAATTGTTCGGAGGAAACTTCAATGGCACATTTCAAATGATTGAGGTTCATATGATATCGTCTCAAAATCTGGAATGTCTCATTAAGGTGTTTAACATGATCCCCAACTCTTAGGCTCTTCACCAGGATGTTGTCCACGTAGACCTCAATGGCTCCCTAATAAGGTCAGCGAACATTTGTTGACAAGTCTTTGATAGGTAGTCCCGTCATTTTTTAACCTGAAGGGTATGGCCTTATAGCAGTAGAGACCTTTATCTGTGATGAATGAGGTGTGCACCTCATCTACTGAGAACATGGGGATTTGGTTGTACCTAGAATATGTGTCCATGAAACTAAGAAGCTCGTGTCCGACAGTTGAATCCACAAGTTGGACTATTCTGGGAAGTGGAAAGCTGTCCTTAGGATAAGCTTGGTTTAGATTTGAAAAGTCTATGCAAATCCTCTACTTTTCATTATGCTTTTTAACCAATACCAAGTTAGAAACCCACTTAGGATACACCAATTCCCAGATAAACCTACCATTGATCAGCTTCTTAACCTCATCTGTTAAAGCCTCATATCTTTTAGGGTTGAGAGATCTTCTCTTTTACTTATGTGCTGTAACCTTTGGATCTATGTTCAAGTGGTGGAAACTAATATTTGGATCAATACCTATCATGTCGCCATGTTTCCAAACGAAATCATTGAGATTTTTTATTAAGAAGTTCATCAACTCCTCATTTACTTCTATGGACATGTTTCTTCCCATCTATAAGTGTTTGGAGAGATTCTATGGGTCTACTGGAAAGCTCTCCAGTTCTTCCATAGGTGTTGTTTAAGAGTCGCGGTCAATGATGCAAGGGTCCAGCTCTTTTAAGTTAGTTACTTCTTCAACAGCCCTTCTTTCTTCAGGGGGTCCATTTATCATAAACAGCCTTTTTTTTTGTAGAAGTCCAGGCGACACTAGGGATGTCCCCTTCTTCAGGGGTATTGGTCATTTCGACGTCTTCTCCTTGTTCAAGGGTACTCACTTGCTTAGGAACATCATTCATGTTAAAGTCTGTGACAATGATGTTGACAGTTCTTGATTCAGCTTTCCTCAGAAAGTTCGAGTAACATTCCCTAGCACCTCGCTGGTCACCTCGGTTTATGGCAATGTCATTTTCAATTGGAAATTTCATGCATAAGTGATGAACGGAGGTGACGGCCCATAGCTCCTTCAAAGTTAGCCTTTTAAGTACTTCGTGATAAGCATATCGATTATCAACTACCAAAAATTACTTGTAGTTGTTAGCGGCCAATGGTGTAGTCTCCTTCTCTATTGCTAGAGTGATTTTACCCCTTGGGATGATGATGTTGACCGAGCTTCCATTATCCACAAACATTCTTTTCAGGCTATTGCGGGCTAGGCTGCCATCAACACTAGGGCGTCACAGTGTGGATAATGCACACCTACTGCATCTTCTTGAGTAAATGTGATTGGCAAAATTGCTCTTCCGATTGAGGATTGGTTAACTATGAAACTCATCATGGAAGGGTTACTTGCTTCTCTTGCATAGTTTCTTTATGAGTTCCTAGACTCTCTCCAACATGTAGGCCTCTAATGATCGTATCAATTTCCTTTATGGTTTCATGGCCATTGTTTGTTAGGGGGGCTTTGCCTTTGACGTTGACCTTCTGTGGGTTTTTCTGTATCATTATCTTTCCCTCTTGAAGGTTCGCTTCAGTTGGGGCATCATGGCTTATCATTCCCACTCGATTGGTTTCATTTGGAAGGAGCATCTCCTAGAGGTCGCCCGTATCTTCCTTGATTGGTGTCACGAGAGTGTCTTACGACATCCTAGCATTTCTCCATGTGGTGGCCATGTGACTGATGGTAGGTACAATAACTGGGCACCTCATCCTTATTTCTAAGTTCAGTGCTTGGGCCTCTATCCCCTCTCCTTGGTGGGTACCTCAGGTAAGGCTTGCACGGATGTATTTCAGCATCAAAGTTTACCTTCTCATAAGTTAAAGTTGGTACTGCATTAATTGTTGCTATATCCAGTGCTTGCCCATGGTTAAGTGGTGTCTAGTGATCCATCAAATGGGAGGTAAGACTTCTCATCTTTGCATTTGTAGAGGGGGAAGTCTGTGGCTGGCCCTATTTCTATGATTCCTCAATTCTTCATTGTAGATTTCATGCCTTATCATTTCAAGTAGAGGATCATAGGTAGTAGGGTCCTTATTCTGCATGTCCCTCCAAAAGAGGGAATTTATGTCTAAACCTCCTCTCAAGGCATTCAATACTTCCCTATTTGTGACTTGCACACAGTAGGTCATTTTGTCAATGAAACGAGATAAGAGACTTTTTAGCGTCTTGCTCTGTTGTTGTCGCATGTTTTGTAAGCGTTGAATGAGCCTTTTACCTTCTTTGCTAGTAGCAAAGAGCTTTAAGAACGTCTTTTTGAAATCCGGCCAACTACGGATGCTACCTTTTGGCAATCGCGTATACTAAATTTCAGCTCCTCCACTTAGAGTCAAGTAAAAGGTTCTGCATTTCATAGCTGGGGTGGGCCCTTTTAGGTTCATGTGTGTTTTGAAGATGTTGAGGTGCTTTGTGGGTTCACCCCTCCCATCATACTTAGGAATTTTAGGGAGTGTAAAGTGGTTCAATATCGGGGTATTCTGTATGGCTTGTGAGAATGGTGAGTGGTTGTCATTGTCATCAAGGTCACAGAACCTTTGTGGTTCATCAGAATCTTTTTTCCTCTCCTGATGAGTTTGGAGAGGTGGGTGGGAAGGTCCTTTGTGGTTCATCCCGATCTCTTTTTTCTCATCTATTTATAGGGGAAGGAATCCAAGGTTTCTTGTGGTATGCTGGTTCTTATTCTTCTTACCCAGGAGGCTTTTGTCTCATATTTCTAGATACATGAGGAGGAGGAGCCCGCTTATTTCTAAGCAAAGGGAAAGAATGAGTCGGCCTATTTCTAGGTAACCACGGGCTTATCCTATCAAAGACACTTGCTAACCTTTGAGGTCGGTCTTCTAGCTCATAATTTGGAAGAAAGTTAAACTTGGCCTCATAGGGTCGTTTCGAGGCATAATAGGTTGACGTATCAACCTCGACCTCCCTTTCCTATGGAGCCTCCATCCTGGTGTAATGGTATCCATCCATTTGGCTTTGGCCCTCTTCTTCTTCATGGTACAATCCTTGGGGGCCATGGAATGTATTTTCGAGGGTTACATATGAAATGTTAGGTATTTGATGCAATTGGCAAGTCTGTGAACAAAAGGGACCAAAATTAATATGTTATAAAAGTCAAGGAGTAATGTACAATTAGTTGAAATTAAGTTATGTTAGGTCTAGTGTTTGATAATGGGAAAGAAGGAAAAACGGCATTGGAATTTCACTAGACTGTCGCTAAGATTTGGTTCGAGCGTCAGAAATTGAAACTGTGTCGCCCGTCTGTCACTTTGCCTTCGCTCGAGCGACAACCTATCACTCGACTGTCGTCCAGGCCTCATTCGAGTAATAGGGTTATTCGGAGAATTTCTAATTCATTTTAAAGGCTTTTTACCCGGCCTATTCATTCCTTAACCTACATATAAATATCAGAACACATCTGAACGGTTTCACAAGGCTGTACATTAAAAAAAACACATTCTTTTGAGATCATCTTCATAGTTACTGTAGGAAAGCGCAATCCAGGAGAGCTTTGGAAACTACAGTTGGGAATTGGTGCGGGAGCATAAAATCTAGGAGAGCTGTCGAAATTGGAGTCAGGAGGTTAGAAAGTACTAGTGGTAGTCGAGTCTGGAGGACTGTAAGTTATAAATCATTTATAGTGAATTGTTGACTATCAAAGTGTCCGGAGTTTTTACCTAGTTGGTGTTTCTCCGTGATCAATTCTGTGTTTATTTATTGCTTTCATAATTGCAATAATTCAACATAGAAAAATCTGAATTGTATGATTAACCATCTAGAAATAATTAATAGTTACTTATTGTTATTTAATTGTTAAGTTTTCTTTTTAATTCTGCGTAATCACCTATTCACTCCTCTCTAGGTGTAGTTTGGGTCGAACTTCGTATTTTTAATTGGTATCAGAGCGTTATTTCGATTCCTGACCCTTAATTAAATCTAGATAAATCAGTCCTTGTTCGTACTTCCAATTTCGACGGAAGCAACTATGGTTATTGAAAAGTTCGAATGAGAGCCTTCCTTAAAGCATTGGATGAGCATATTTGGACTAGCGTTCAATATGGGTGGACTACACCTTTAAACCAGTGTTGTTGGTGTAGTTACACCCACTGATATTTCACTCTGGACTAAAGATGACTTAGCTGAGTGTAACTGCAACAGTAAGGGCATTCATGCATTGTTCATAGCCGTGCCTGCTGAAGAGTTTAGGAAAGTTTGGATGTGTGAGACTACTAAAGAAGTTTGGGATATCTAAGAAATCACACACGAGGGAACTAAAGCTGTTAAAAATTCTAAACTGCAAATGTTAATCTCTAGGTTTGAAGAAATTAGAATGAAGGATGATAAATCGTTCGATGAATTCTATGCAAAGTTGAATGACATAGTAAATTCAAGTTTTAACCTAGGTGAAAAGATTCCCGAGTCCAAAATTGTTAAAAAAGTCTTTAGATCCCTACCTGAAAGGTTTAGGCCTAAAGTCACTACGATTGAAGAAAGTAAGGACTTAGATGCCGTTAAGATAGAAGAACTCGTAGGATCTCTTCAAACCTATGAACTCACCATATCTCAACCTAAAAAAGTCAAATCCATAGCTATGAACAAAATTAGGGAAGTAAAGAGTGAGTCAAGTGATGCTGAAACCCTTAAGGGCGACGAAATAGCTTACTTCATTAAAAAAATCCCAGAAAGTGATGAGAAATAGGAGAAAGTCTCAAGAACAAAAAAATGAAGTCCCTAATAAATTCTCGAAAGATAAATGTGAGAAGAATAACTCTATGACTATTAATAAGAAAACCTAATCTCTTAGATGCCAAGAGTGTTAAGGTTTTGGTCACTATAGGAACGATTGTCCTAATTTGAAAAAGAGTTCGAATAAAGAAAGACATAAGGCATTAGCAGTGACCTTGAGCAATGATGAATCAGTATGAGTTCTCAGGGTGATACCTCTGGTGGTGAGGATGAATAAGATTTTATGGCCTTTATATCTATAACTACGATAGAGTCTGATAAAAAAAATGAAAATTTTGAAAATGATAAACGGAGTGAGAAATTCGAGGAAGAATCTTAGGATGAGACTGATATTCAGTAATCTTATCGTGAACTATTTGAGGAGAGTTTTAAAATAAAAAAAGGGTCAATAAATGTGTACTGAAAAAGGTAAAAGATCTTGAAAGAGAGAAGGAAAAACTCGTAGGTGACCTTCAGGACTCTACCAAAAATTTGAGTGAGTTGAAGCTTGTTAATGAGAACTTAGAAGCCAAGGTTAAATTCTGAACAATTGATCTAGAAAAATTTAATACTCAACTCCAGTCCTTCATGAGTGGTACGCAGAAACTTGATAATCTATTAGGGATGAACAAGCCTGCTGGAAATAGGCATGGTCTAGGTTATGTTCACAATGGTAATACTACTGCTAGTACATCCAAGAACACGTTCGTCCCGACCACTAACAAAGCTTGAAAAATTATTTATCCTGAATCAAAGGGTAAAAATGTCTTAGGATCGAGACGTACTAGACAACGTAAGGTCGATCGTCCTATATATCGTGAACAACCTCCGAGCAGGTTTGAACCTAGGTTTATTCCCGCCTGTACCAATGAGATGCACCGGGACACAGAAGACCTAGGTGTTGTAAGCCCACAACTAGAGGTAAAAGTTAGGATGTCTCGAGCAAGGTTAACTTGCTTGTCAATTAAGTTAGCCACTTAACTGAGATGATGACTCGGTTAACTAGAATCACTTCTACTTCTAATAAGATTTGGGTCAAGAAGAGTGACCTGATAGGTCATGAGATTGATCAAGCTCTTGAAAGTAAAAGCATCCATGTATCTCATTGATTAGATACCTAGGTGCATGCATGTGATGTTTATTGATTTCATTCATACTTGCATGCATCTCATTTATTTGTGTTATGTTTTTTTTGTTCTTTGTTTTGTTTATTATTTTGTATTTATTTAAAAAATAAAAAGGGATTTTATTATTATTATTTTTTTAAAAAATTTGGGCTACTAGATATTTCATGATGCTCTTAAAAATATAATTTTTGACCAAGTATGCATTCATCTATTCTATACTGTCATTTCTATTACTTGGTTTGGTTTGATATGGATTGTTGAGTTTAAGTTTCTTTATGTACCATCTGCACAGCACACACTGTGATCTTGTGAGTGAGTTTGAACCACATGTGTGAGAATTGGGATGGCTTTCATCTGTTGGTAAGGTGACCTTGAACATGAATTAACCTACATTTATATGACCCCTTAGCTCATGATACATCTCCCTATTATATATATATATATATATATATAGAGTAATTAAGTCGAAGTGTTTCTCATAACCTGGTGCCTAGCTATGCTCAAATGAATTGGGTTAACCGGCCTAAAGCTCGTTACAGGGTTAATTTAGTCACTTAATAGACAAGGGTCTACACATATTTGAGAAAATCGACATAAAAATTGTATGCTCAACTTCATGGGGAGAAAAGAAAAATATTTGTATAATTGAGCTCGTTTTCAGGTCCTAATAATCTTATGGGTTTGACTTTCATTAGTAAGGAAAATATATATTTTACAGTGATGTTCGTATGTCATTTCTCACAAATTTAAGGTTTGAATCATGCTCACGAGAACGTAGTGGCACATAACACCTGTGAGTCACTTATACACTTTACTCCTATTGAACTTGATTTGAGTACGTGGGATTTTATATCATTTTATTGAAAATGCACTATTTGTTAGCACATGCATGATTGAGTTCATTTGTTTGTCGAGAGCATAATTTAATTAAAAAAAGGATACTATTTTTCATGATTTTCAAAAATTCAGTGTTATTTTGTCAAAAATATGTCACTGGCTTATCGCTGGGCCACGCTTGAGCGATAGAAGCAGAAGTTGTCTCGCTCACTTATCGTTCGACCCTCGCTCGAGGTACAAGCTATTTGTT
The DNA here is from genome assembly GCA_903798395.1 of Fraxinus floribunda. Lineage (NCBI taxonomy): Eukaryota > Viridiplantae > Streptophyta > Magnoliopsida > Lamiales > Oleaceae > Fraxinus > Fraxinus floribunda. Next base: position 18,221 of record CAIGRS010144221.1, read on the forward strand.
TGAATTTAACATTCTTTTTCTCGTAATTCTTCCTTACCATCTCATCTTTCCTTAAAAATTCACCACACCCATTACACATTTGCGTAATTAACCACCAAGTGATCTTCAAGCATCAATATTTGGGTTGATTTCCACTCCAATTCGTCACATTTCCCGAGTTTTTCAAGGTATAGGCCAAAACCCTAGCTCTTCAAATTTGGGCATTTTAATTGGGGGGTTTTTGTAATTCTTGGTTACATTCTTCATTTCCTCTTTATGTTTGATGAATTCCATTTAATTTACACTCCCATTGTATCATTTGAGTGATTTTTCTTAAGATTTTTTGCTTGTGTATTTTGATTTTGAAACTTGGTTTATTGATAGAGGTTGTTGATGAAGATTGGAGTAGGATAAGTTGGTGGTTGTCGTTATGAATGTGGTGGTTTTTTTTTTTTTTACTTTGGCGCGAGTTTTGGGTTTGGGATAGTCTTTACAGTTGGATTGAGGGTTGTTGTTTTAAGCATTGGAGTTGTGAATGAAAGCCCAAGATTGACTAACCAAGAGAGGGGTGAATTGGTTATTACAATTTTTTCGTCAATTACTCAATACTTTAATCTAATGAACACTCAAATGATAGAGAAATAATCTAAACACAAGTAAGCACGTAAATAAAACGATATAAACTTGCACAAAGTAAAAAAGTTAAGTAAAAAGGGTTAGAGAGTGCAAACGATATAATATGGAGGTTCGATCCAACGCAATGATCTATGTCCCCCATTACCAAGCTCTCTGGCATGAGCAAGGCCTTTTTGCACTATGTTGATTGACTTATGGTGCAATCCAACCCTTTACAACGCTTCTGGTGACTTTACAACCAAGGAGCACCGATCATTTTATAATGTTGAGCTTTCTAGGACCTTAACACAACATGGAATTCAAAATGAATTTACAAGAGAAATCTTCTCTTCTTATCGAACAATAGATTCAAAGTTGAGAACAAGAAGAGAAGAGGCGAACACTTCAATAGATAGCAAATAGTACAGCTCAAGGTATTTAGGTTGAAAAACTTTTAATGAAATAAGGATTTTCACAAAGTTTAATCTCTCAAAAGTTTTTTCAAGAGTTTAATGCTTTTGATCTTCTAATGATAGAAAACAAGGTTGTTGGGATAAAAAAAGCCTCACTTTAATGCTCAAGAAAAGTTGTCTCAAGTGAAAAATGAATGAGGTATTTATAGCACTCAAAATGGCCAAAACTCTATCCATCCGGACAAGGAATCCGGACGTTAGGATTGTTTAAAAAACTAGATGTTTGAAAATGTCAGAATGGCAAAAAGGTGACCGTGGAGGTCATCTGGACGTCCAGATGGGCATTTTTGCCCCCCCCGGACATTTTCTTACATGATTTCTCGTTTGATGCAATTTCTTGAAGTGTTTTCTCACGTATTGTTTTCAAAGTAGGTAACTTGATAAGCTTTTATGCAATCATTTGATTTTGAAAATAATTTTTTTTATGCATAAAAACTTACTTTGAGCTCTTAGTAATTCATTTGCCAAGTATTGAAGCATTTTACCTTTAAATGAATGTAACAAGTCTAAGTACTATGTTTTGAACATCTTGACGTACATCGCTTGACCATTCTTCAACTTTTGTCTCGATTCCCGTTGAGGCTCATTTTTGTGAGTTTTTCAATATCATTCTTCATAACCTCAATTGATCGGTTTTGTTTCCACATCGATCTTTGTATGCAAATTATTTGACCACGTACTCCGTGTCATCAATTTTATTCTTGTGCAATAATCATTATAGACACTTGAGAGTCAATTTGTTAGAAATAAACATAATTTGTTTGTGATAATCAAAACGAGATGTCAACCATAGGTGAACAATTTCCCTCTTTTTTATTATGAGAAACAAGATAATTTACAATATAAGTATCTAATCAGATTATAACTTTTAGACATATGTTCCCCCTGTCAATGTGTGTAATGATGAAACAAGTTGATATAGGGTTTAGACGAATGTTTCCCCTATCGACATGTATATAACCATTTTTATGTTTGTCATATATAATTATGCATAATTATCCATTTATCTTACCCCTTTTGGCATAAGCAAAAAGAGATAAAAGACAAGTAATCAACTTGCTTAATTCAAAAGATAACATACTAGTCGAACCAGAGAAGTTCACATACATAGGGAAAGATAAAAACAAACGACATGCAGAAGAAGTAAATAAACTAAGGTACCAGAGGTGGCGGGAAGCAAGCATCAAGGGCAATGAAGAATAAATCTTGTTAAACCTGGAGGGCAGTCTGCTGTGCCTGAAGCTGAAGCAGCAAACTCTCGAAGCTATCGACGGTGGCAATGAGAGAGTCAATGCGCCCATTGAGAATGTTGAATTGCTCTTCCTTGAATGAGCGGTCTATGGAAGAACATGGTGCACTAGATCTAGGAATGTTAGAAGGAGGAATGGGAGCATCTTCAGGGTTGTCTTCAGATTCGTCCTCGAAAGGTAGAGTCGAAGGACCGGAGGTAGCGTCAAATCCCTTAGTTCTAGACACCTATTGCCCTTGGTCCTTTACTATTTTCATCTGTTTGAGGGTTTGAATGTTAATAACATTGGTAAGATTTGGTTTAATAATAAATGCTTCACCCTCAAGCGAAACATCGAAGTGCTGAAATATTTTCGTTAGAAGCATCCCGTAGGGTAGTGTTTTAGTGTGACGTGATGCATGCACAAGTTTCATAATGCCTATAGCAATAGTAGGAAAATCCAATTTTCGCCCAACCAATATAAAATCTAAAAGAAAGAGATCGAAGTTACTCACTTTGTCTTGGTGATCTTTTGGTGGAAGAATAATGTTGGCAATAATGTTTTGCAAAATTTTACAAGGAAGACTTAATTGGTTGGCGTTAATTTTAGTGACATCTCGAAGTTCTTCTCGGTGACTCGACAACATGCCTCAGAAGGGTTATAGCCATCGTAAGTACGATGCGCTTTGTGACAAAAATTTGTAAGTCACACGGTTGAAGCTCGAGAATATCACAAATGAGAGCTTTCATGATTTTGATACGGATAGTTTTAAGAAAAAAATGTAATCGTGTCGGACCAAGGGTCAAAATGCATGTCCTTGTAAAATTCTTTCATAAAGCGTAGGAATGCGTGTTCCTCCAAGGTACACATGGATACCCATCCCATTTTTTCAAAATATTATTTAATATGAAAATCGAGAGCTTCTATAGAAAAGTCAGCGAAATCGATGCTCTTACCAATGAGAATGGGTGACTTTTCAAAAGGATTTGGCAGTGCCTCAGGTTCCAACTCCATGTCTTCATTGGATGAGGATGGTGGAGGGCACCTCTCTATCTTTTTCATCCTTTTACCTCGTTGGGAGCTCGATATTGTGAGAAATGGAGAAGAAAGATTCAAATTCAAGGTTAAAGTTTGTGATAAGTTGCCCAAAAACTCAAAATTTTTGAAATTAAACACTGGATTTGAGAGTGTAGTGATAGGGTAACGAGATTTTGATGATTAATTTGAGGAATTTATGGAGAGAGTTCAAGATTAATTTATGGAGAGAAGAATGGATGATTTTTGAAGTGGATTTTGTGAGGTACTTTGAGATTTGGGGTATAAAGTTTGTGGATTGCAATGAAAAGAGAATAAGATTGAATTGTGATCATTTTTGAGTGATTTCGAGTGAGTGTAGGGAGAGAGTTCGTGAGAAGAGGATAAAGAAATGGGAAAAAGAGGAGGAAAATCGACTTTAAAAGTCTTAGATCTGACGATTTAGACGTCCGGATGAATTAGAGAATTGTCCGGATGGCCTATTTAGAGATTTTTCAAAAGTTTTAGTTCAATTTTGCATCAATTTCATCAATAATGGCTATTCCTCTTCTAATATGTGAGAAACGGTCTAGAGTGAGGGTTTAGTGAAGACGTCGGCCAATTGATTTTCCTTATCAACGAGTTTTAGCAAGATATCCCCCTTTTGAACATGATCCATAAGAAAATGATGTCGTATTTCAACATGCTTAGTTCGGGAATGCAAAATGGGATTTTTGGACAAATTAATGGCACTAGTATTATCTCACAGAATAGGAACACGATGTAGGATAAGTGATAATCATTTAGAGTTTGTTTCGTCCAAAGTACTTGTGCACAACAACTCGTCGTCGAGATATATTCGGCCTCGACCGTAGATAATGCGACCGAATTTTTTTTCTTA
>CAIGRS010144237.1:0-14024 GCA_903798395.1 Fraxinus floribunda
TGGAGACTATGTCAATCCAATTCCTGCTCCAATGCAACCTGCTGTTATTTATCCTCCATTCGGACAACCTAACTTTCACCTCAGACCGGATGTCATAAATCATTTCAAAATCATCAGGACATCAGGTTCTCAGGAAAATCAACTGAAAATCTTCATAAACACATACAAGCTTTATTGATGCTTTGCGAAGTGATCGATCATGAAGGCATGTCAACTGATACTTTTCGAATGCGTCTATTCCCTCGTACTTTAAATGAAAACACACAAGAATGGCTAAACACACTACTTCCTGGAAGTATTATTTTGTGGAATGACATGGTATAAAAATTTACCTTGAAATTCTTCCCATCTGCTCAAGTCTATCAGATTAGAAATGAAGCCACTACATTTAAGCAAAAGAAAATTGAGAGCTATCTAGAAGCATGGGAAAGACTCAAGGATTACTTTAGAAAGTGCCCCAATCTAGATATTCCTAAAAATGCTAAGGTCTACATCTTCTATTCAGGCTTGCATCATGAATACCATAACATGGTCGATGCTTCACAGGAGGATCGATCGTAGATATTCCCTTAGACAACACCTTAGATCTCATTAAGAAAATAGCAGAAAAGGGCCAAGAGAAAGGGAAACTTCAAGGAAAATAGTAGGTATTCATAACATTGATGCATTTACATCATTGACAGCACAGTTGGAAGTATTAACAAAGAAATCGAACAAACTAACTCTGAATGTGAGCATGGTGCACCAACCAACACAAATCTACAGAGGCTGTGGGGGCAGATCATATAGCTGCAAGTTGTCCTTTAGCCTTAACCCATGTTTATCATCTTAAGGAAGTCAGTATTGCATAGAACTTTCAGAGGTAGCAGAAAAATCCTTACTTTAACACCTATAATCCAGATTGGAGCAAGCATCCTAACTTCTCATGGGTTAATAATCGGGGTCAAGAATGTCAGATTTAGGGCAACCCATCAAGATTGCAACAAAACAACAAGATAAGAAGTCTTCATAAGAATTAGTGGCTAAGTCTATTACCAAAAGTGAGACTAATTTTTAGAACCAATAGGCTATTCTTCAAAACCAATAGGTTGCAATTAAAAACTTGAAAACTCAAGTAGGACAGATAGCAGCTGCATTAGCCAACAAAACACAAGATTCTCTACCAAGCGACACAGAAAAGAACCCACGGGAACATGTATTAGTAGCAAGAGCTGTGAATTATGCAATTATTGAGACACCGGAAATTAAACAAATAGTCCTTGTTCGAGCATGTGTGCCACTATTCGATTTCCTCAAAGATTTCAATAGAAGCCAAAAGATGAACAAGTTCAGGCCATTACAACAAGAAGTGGAGTTCAGTTGCCAGAAATTGCTGCTAAAAATAGGGATAGGGGAGAATCAAGTGCCTACCAAGAGCGAGGAACAAGTGGTTAAGTTTGACGAATCATCAACGATTAATCAAGAAGAACATTCAGACAATTCATAGGTTAAGACAATCATTCCTGTTAATAAAAACACACCTCCATCCCCATTCCCTCAAAGGTTACAAAACAATAAGTTGGACAAACAGTTCAAGAAGTTCTTGAATGCCCACAGACAACTTCACATCAATATTCCTTTCATTGACGTCATTTTACAAATTCTAGATTATGCTAAGTTTCTGATAGAGATGTTGACAAAGAAGAAAAAGTTGCCAATATATAAAACTATAGCTTTGACAGAAGAATGTAGTGCAATCATAAAGCAGATGCTCATATAATTTAAATACTTTAATTGATTTTGGAGCAAGTATTAATCTAATGTCGCTATCTATCTACAAAAAATTAGGATTGGATGATCAAAAAACAACATCAATAATCCTACAACTAGCTGATAGGACACTCAAGCAACTTTATGGAGTGGTAGAGGATATGCTTATCAAAATTGGATCATTTCTTTCTAGCCGATTTCATTATCCTTGATATAAATGCTCAATATATCCCGTTAATTTTGGGGAGACCATTCCTAACAATTGCACGAGCATTAATAGATTTTGAAAAATGTAAGTTAATCTTAAGGGTGCAAGAAAAATAACAAACCTTCACAATGAATGCTCCACTCAAGTGACCACTTGATATTGAGGAATGCCGAAAGATCAATCATTGAGGAATTAACAAGAACGGGAAGGAAAAAGGTGAAGTTGTTGGGCGAGACAATGATGAAAATCTTATAATCTGGAGGTTTAATAAATGACTTAAAAATAATTGTCAGTGCAGCCAATGCAAAGCCGAAAACTCACTTTTCAAGCAACCATAAATAACCAAAATAATAAAGTCAAACTAATAACTATAAATATGCCCTCATTGGAAGGCACCCCAATTTTCTTTCTTTTTATTTATTTATTTTACTTTTTATATATATGATTAATAATCTTTATTGCTTTTAATATTATAGGGTATCTTCATCCCCATATCTTCATTTAAGGTATGTATGAGTTGACCACAAATTTTTTCATGTAATGATTGATTTTTACTATTTTGAAGGAACATGTCACCTGGACATATTGGATAAGGAAAGATACATAGGAAGTAAGTCAGCACTTTTCATACCACTCCATTCACCACCTGCTGATTTGTTGACCTATGATTCATCCTATGTTTTGATTATAACAAACAAAGTATTTTTTATTTATAACATTTACATTTGAGTCTTCATTGTTACATGTTGCGAACTTCATGGAAATCGAGCATTCACAATCAAGCTTGAAAATAATCGAGCACTCATGCCAAAAATAATCTGAGGTAAATCAAGCACCTGCACCAAATTCAAAATCGAGCGACAAATTATGCACTAGTGGAAAATCAATTGAAGATATTATAATTATATGTTTGAACTCACTTGTAAAGGTAAAACACTTCAATTCTTAGAAATGAATCACAACAAACTCGTAAGTTAAAATTTTTATGCACAAGATAAACTTTTCATAAAAACACTAGCATAAAAATTATTTTCGATATGACGAAATCTAAATTTGACTCTTAAACTCTTTACCAATGATATTTATTTTGCAAAAATAAATGAATGTGTCTCTCAAGAATTTACACTTACTAAAATAATTAAGAAAAGAGAAAATCGGAAATTTCTGTTCCGACGGACGTCCAGTGACCCCAATGGTAAAATTCTAACCGTTCTGATTTCTGACGCACAACGGCTAGTTTCAGTCGTCCGGTCAGTAGCGAACGTCCGGTAGGGATCGTCCGGTTGGTCAGAACGTTTTGTGTTTCACTGCTATAAATACCACATCACTTTACATTGAATTCTACACATTCAAGAGTATTCAAGTGAGATATGTTTGAACAAAAATTGTATTGATTTCTCATCTCATTTAATATTAAGTTATTTTAACTTTGGAAAACTTTTGATCAAATCACCTTTTGAAAATCATTCTACACATCAAAGTTCTTCATACCTAAGACGTGAGCTTCATTCATTGCTATTTATTAAAGTATTAGTTTATTTCCCTCTTAGTACTTAATTGTGATCATATCATTTATTAAGAGAAAGTTTCAATTTGTAAACTCAATTCTATTTAAACTTGTGGCTCGTGTTGAGGACCTGTAAAGCTCAATGTTGTAAAAGGATCGATACTTCATGTTTGTAAGTCCCCGAAAGCTTTGTAAAGGATTGGATTGCACCACAAGTCAATCAACATAGGGAAATGGCCTTTCTCGTGCTTGAGAGCTTGGTAATGGAAAACGTAGATCATTGCGTTGGATCAAACCTCCATAATTACACTGTTTGCATGCTCTATCCCTATTTACTTATTTCTTTCATTTTCTTGCTTATTATTTAAATTAATCTATCTAGTTATTACGTACTTTATTATAGATTAATTTTTGAAAAAAGTTTTAAAAATCAATCCCCCCCTTTTGGTTAGCTATTCTTGGGCCATCAATTGGTATCAGAGCAAGGTGCTCATTTTAAAATTAATATTTTACAATCTCGAACAATGACTAACCCCAACAACCTTCAAAATCTCGAGGGGCATTCACAAATCGACCTCCCTTTTTTGATGGCACACATTATAATTATTGAGAAGCTAGAATGATAATTTACATTCAATCGATATATTATAATATTTGGGAAGTCATTGAATTTGGTTCTTATGTGCCCACCAAGATTGTTAAGATTAATGGAAAACCCGATCAATCTATTCCTAAACCTAGATAGGAATGAAGATGATAAAAGAAAATTGTACTTGAATTCTAGAGCCAAAAAAACCTATTTTATTGTGCTTTAGATAAAAATGAGTTTAATCGTATTAGCACATGTGACTGCACATATGATATATGACAAGCTTTAGAAGTCATCCATGTCGGCGCAAATGACTCCGCATATGATATATGACATAGTTTAGAAGTCACTCACGTCGACACGAGTAAAGTAAAAGAAACCAAGATTAATCTCTTGGTCAAAAATTTAAAAATTTCTTTATGAAACAAGACGAACTTATTGTTGACATGATTACTCATTTTATCGATATTGTTAATGGTCTCAAGGGCTTTGATCGTAAATTTACTAACGGTGAGCTTGTAAGTAAAATGCTTAGGTCACTTTCGAAATATTGGAGCTCATTAAGGATACTGATAGAGAGCACCAAAGATATCAACTCTTATCCCTAGGAGGAACTCTATGGAACTTTGATGACATACGAGCTCAATAATGCCGAAACCAAGGAGAAGACGAGCAAAAATAAGGAATAATCAAAAGAGCCTCCTAGGCATTAAATTACTCTCAAATAGACAATTGAAGAAGGAACTACAAGTGAACATATGAGCAATGAAGAGCTTGATGATCTTGTGCTTCTTGTCAAAAAATAAAGAAACTTTCGAAATAATCGAAAGTTTCAAAAGAATGATGAAAAGAGTGAAGAAAGAAGCAAGAAAATCGTTTGTTATGATTGTGACAAATTCGGTCAGAAGAGAACCGAGCATTTAAACAAAAAAAGAATTTTCAAGAAAAAGACACTCCAAGCAATATGTGATGAAAGCGACGATGATGATTGCGATGAAAATGAAAGTCAAGAAGAGATCGCCAACATGTGCTTCATGACAATCGACAATGAGGTAAATTCTATTGAAAAATTATCATATGATGATTTATCTTCTTCTTATGATGAGATTTTAGAAGAATTTGAAAAACTCGCTCTCAGTCATTCTACTCTTAAAAGAAAACTTAAGTTATGAAAAAATGAAATAGAGAAAATTTTAGAAACTAAAAAGAATTATCATTCATTGTATAAAGAAAATTGCTCTTTGAAAGAAAATGTTGAAGATTTGACAAATATTGTTTTTAAATTCATTCAAAGAAAGAAGAATTTTGATTTAATGTTCGGTAATAAAAAATGTGTTTTTGATAAAGGAGGCAATGGATATAAACCGTTTTTGAAATAAAAATCTCTCATAAATTTGTTTGTCAAAGCCTTAAATACAATTCTCTAAAAACTATTTGTATCGTTTGCAACAAGGATGGGCATATTGCCTACAATTGTTTAACGACAAAGAAGCTACACAGTGAAAGTAAAAACAAGTGGACTCGAGGATCTACTAAAACTAACTACCAAGGACCCCAAGCTTGTGTGAGTACCAAAAAAAAAATTGAATTATTTTTATAGATACCAAAGAAGATGATGAGCAAATGTTTCTTAGATAGCGGGTGTTCAATGCACATGACTGGAGAGAGAACTTTACTATTGAACTTCAAAAAGAAGAATGGAGGTCATGTCACATTTGGAGACAATACAAAGGGAAAAATCATCGAAATCGGAAACATTGGTAATCATCTCTCCCCTTCCATTGAGAATGTACTGTTGGTAGATAATCTCAAAATAATTTACTTAGTATTAGTCAATTATGTGATAAAGGTTATCATATTAAATTCAATTATTCTAAATATCTCATTAAGGATACTACATCTAAAGAGATATTGTTTATAGGAAGCCGAAGCAAAGATTTTTATATCATAAATATCGATTTAGAAAATGATGAAATTTTTTAGTGAGTTTGAAAGAGGATACTTGGCTATGTCATAGGAGATTAGGTCATGTTGGGATGGATTTTCTTTCAAAAATCTCCAAAAATGGTTTTGTCAAAGGTTTACCAAATTTGAAGTTTGAAAAAGACAATTTGCGATGCATGTGAATTTGGTAAACAAGTGAAAAGTTTATTCAAACCCAAAGTGCACTCATCTAATACAAAACCACTTCAATTACTCCATATTGATCTTTATGGACTATCGAGAACCGCTAGTTTAGGTGGAAAACACTATACTTTCGTCGTCATTAATGATTTCTCTAGATTCACTTGGGTTCTTTTCTTAAGTCTCAAAGACGAAGCCTTAAAAACTTTAAACATTTTTGTAAAAAGTTCAAAATGAAAAGGGGTACTCCATTACAACCATTAGAAGTGATCATGGTGAAGAATTTTATAATCTCGCCTTTGATGAGTTTTGTAATGAAAATGGACATGAACATAATTTTTCGGCTCCTAGAACTTCTCAATAAAATGATGTAGTAGAAAGGAAGAATCGCACATTGTAAGAAATGGTTAGAACCATGCTAAATGAAGATAGCATGTCAAACTATTTTTAGGCTTCGTTAACGCCGCTTGCTATATTGTTAATAGAGTTTTGATTAGTCAAAAGAAAACCAAAACTCCATATGAACTTTGAAAAAATAGAATTCTCAATATCGGATATTTCAAAGTCTTTGGGTGCAAATGCTTTATCTTGAATACAAAAGAAAACTTGAAAAATTTTGATTTAAAATCCGATGTTGAAATTTTTCTAGGGTATTAATCAACTAGTAAAGCTTATAGAGTTTTCAACAAAAGAACTCTAGTCTTTGAAGAATTTATGCATGTCACTTTCGATGAAACTAACTCTCTTGATCATGAGAAATGTATTGATATTGATGTAGGATTGGAAATTTCATTCAAACAAATGACTATTTAAGATCAACACAAGAAAAATCCACAAGATGAACGTCAAAAAGGAGAAAATGTTCAATAAAGCAAAGAAGAGCCAACCGAAGTCCAAAATGACTTACCTTTTCCAAAAGAATGGAGGCTTGTTCCTTCTCATCCTAAAGAACTAATCAAAAGGTATTACTACTAGAGCCCGTACTAAAAATCATTTAAGTAGTTGTACATTCAATTCACAAATTGAACCAAAGAATTTCAAAGAGGCCAAGTTTGATGAATATTGGATTCTAGCTATGCAAGAAGAACTTAATCAATTTGAACGGAACCATGTTTGAGATTTAGTCACTAGACCAAATGATCAAACAGTCATCGGTACTAAATGGGGTCTTTAGAAATTAATGTGGTGAGAATGGAATAATTGTGTATAACAAAGCTAGATTAGTGGCCCAAAATTACAATCAAGAAGAAGACATTGATTTTGAAGAAACATTTGCACCAGTGGCTAGATTAGAATCCATTCGCATGCTTCTTGCATTTGCTTGTCATAAAAAAATTACTCTTTATCAAATGGATGTCAAAAGTGCTTTTCTTAACAGTTTTATTCAAGAAGAAGTATTTGTTGAACAACCACCCATTTTAAAAATAAAAAAACATCCGGACTATGTTTTTAAATTTCGAAAAGCTCTCTACGGTTTAAAACAAGCTCCTAGGGCTTGGTACGAACGATTGAACAAATTTCTAATTTCAAATTATTTCTCAATAGGAAAAGTGGATACCACTATTTTTGTTAAAACTCAAAAGAACGATATGATCATTGTTCAATTTTATGTTGATGATATTATATTTGGTGCTACTAATATTCATCTTTATGAAGAATTTTCTAAGTGCATGAGCATGGAATTTGAAATGATCATGATGGGAAAACTTAAATTCTTCCTCGGTCTCCAAATTAAGCAAACTTGTGATGAAATTTTCATTAATCAAAGTGAGTACATATTGGACATGCTCAAGAAGTTCGACATGGATGATTTGAAGCCAATGAGCACCCCTATAAGCACATCCATAAAATTGGACAAGGAAGATTAAGGTACGTCCGTTGATAAAACAAAATATCGAGGTATGATCGGATCCCTTTTTTACTTAACCGAAAATAGACCCGATATAATGTTTAGTGTGTGTCTATGTACTAGATTTTAATCAAATCCTAAAGAGTCTCATCTTAAGGCCGTGAAACGAATCTTTGGATATCTTAGTGGCACAAGAATTTTAGGGCTTTGGTGTCCCAAGGGCACTCACATTGATTTACTTATCTATTCGGATGCCGATTGGGCCGGATGGACAATCGACCGTAAACGCACTAGCGGAACGTACCATTTTTTAGGCTTTGCATGTGTATCATGGTTTAGCAAGAAACAAAATTCTCTTGCATTGTCAACCGCCAAAGCCGAATATATCTTGGCCGCTAGTTGTTGTGTACAAATTCTATGGATGAAACAAACTCTTAGTTATTATTGCCTATCCTTTGATCATATACCCATTATGTGTGATAACATTAGTGCAATAAACTTGTCTAAAAATCTCATTTTATACTCTAGGATGAACCACATTGAAATTAGACATCACTTCCTAAGAGATCGTGCTCAAAAGGGCAATATTGTGTTAGAATTCGTAAACACGAAAAATCAATTGGCCAATATTTTCACAAAATCTCTAGCTCTTGATCGTTTCTCACATATTAGAAGAGATTTATGCATTATTGATGAATTTGAAGTACATTATTAAATTCATAACTTCATGCGCTTACATGTTTTCATCGTATTATCTCATGTGCACTATATTTATATGATTTAGTGTGTTTTATAATAATAAAATAAAAAGGAAGGGACTGGACGAGTGAACCGGACATCCGATAACCCCGTTCGGTTTGATAAAGAATTTTAATTTTGTCAACCGAACATTCGGTACATCGTGAATATAACTTCCTCTTTCGCGAAACCAGACCATTCCTCTCCATTTTTCTGTCAATTCTCTTCCTCAATCTCGTATCTCTCCTTCATTATTTCCACTCAAATCATTAATTACTCCTCAAAATCAAAGACCCATTACCTTTATACTTCAAATCCTTTCAAAATTCAAATTTTTATTCACTTCATTCCAATCGAAACCCTAGAACTTGATTCATTTTTTCTTCTTCTACAATTCTTCTCTACTTTTCTACCATGTCGGGGTCTAGAAGAGTGGGGAAAAGACTAGAGAGCACGGTGACGTGATCTCTCCACCATCATCCGACAAAGAACTCGACATGGAGCCCGAGGTGCCGGCCAACTCATTTGAAAAACCTCTCATTTTAAACACGTGTGGTGGGTGTCGGTAGCTACTCTAGAAGATATACATATCCTCGCCCTATGAAAGAGTTTTATAAAACAAATATGGTTATTACTCCTCGCTCGGATGATATTTCACGTTTACTCAAAAAAGTTCGTAGCACTGTCAATAAAGTTCTTATTCGTGATATTCTTGAGTTTGAGCTATGTGATATTCAATTTTTTTTTTTTATAAAACTTATCCCACTTTTAAAGGGTATGACCTTTCCAAGGCATGTCATTAGTAGCCGGAAAGGATTTTAAAAACATCACAAAAATTTAGTAAAAATCAACTAACACTTCCATGTAAAATTTTACAAAACATCATTGCACATGTGATTCTTCCTCGAAAGGGTCACGAGACGAGGTAAACTTTTTTGATCTTTTTATTCTTGATTCGTTTCTTGTTGAGCGAAAACTAGATTTTCCAACTATTGCATTAGGTCTCATGAAACTTGTGTATTCTACACGTCATCTTAAAGCTTTGCCTTACAGAATGCTTCTTACAAAGAATTTTAAACATTTTGACATTTCACTACACGATGAGACATTTGTTAAACTTCACCTTACCAACACTATCAACATTCAAACATTTAAACGAATGAAAATAGTAAAAGAACATGGTCAATGGGTGGCACACACAAAAGGGTTTGACCCCACTTCTTGTCTATCGACTCTACCTTTTGAAGGTAATGAGGATGGCGATTCTGATGATACACCGAAAGTTCTGCACTCTTCTCACGATGCTTCTACCTGTAGTGCTCCTCGTTCTTCAACATGTGGTTTCATATTTACCGAGGATCACTTCAATCTTCTCAATGGCCGCATTGCCTCTCTTTGTTGATGTGTCGAACTACAATTAGTAAGATCTAACCAAAAATCTAACCAAATTAGAGAGGGTGATGAATAATATATAAATTCAACCTTAGATCACACCATGAGAAAAGAGTGAAAATAATAAGTTTTGAGGTATGAAACTCACAAGAGGAGAAATGACAAATTTGACTATTGAAGGTTGGGATTTGAATCACTTCAGGAATTTATGTGCTTGACATGAATTTTCACACACACATCGGTTTTGCATTAAATAGGTAGAAATTGATTTTAGCATTGTAATTTTGCAGCAGTTCATAATTTTAATACATATATTACAATCTTGAGATAAAAGGCAAATTATCTAACCACACGTGTGTTTAAGACTTTTGGTTAAATTAGGTTATAATTTGTTTGAGGACAAACAAATGTTCAGGTTTGGGGTGTTTGATAAGTGTATTTTGTAAACTTATTTAGGCCATTAAATTAGAGTATTTGTTAGTGATTTGGATGGTTTATAACTTAATTTTGTTTTAATAATGTTTTTTAGGTTAAATTCAATGCAAATTGGTGAATTTGGAAGAAATGAACGAAAGACATGAGAAAACGAAGGAAATCCAAAGTTTGAGGACTAAGATGTAAACATCCAATAGTTGATTCGGAGTACAAAACGATGATTGAAGATCATATAGAATCAATTGGATGCAATTGGAGGTCAAATGAGTGAAATATAATGGAAGTATTTTCACAAATCAGTTTTCAGCCAAAGAAGTTATGCTTCGAATTTTTGGTTTCAACTTGAGACCCATTTTTCGGATAGTAAACATTCGAATTGGAAAAGTCGCATCATAAGAATTGTAGCCCTTTGAATTACCGTTCCAACACATTTTGAATCAGCTCAAAATACCGAAATATGCTCAGGGACAAATCGAAGCGAACGTACGCACTCGTAGGCAATTCATGCACCTTATTTTCCCCAACCCGACAACCATTTGGCTCTACAACGTGCGCGCGAGGCTATTTTCGCAAACGAATCTTTAGTTTTCTCTCGCAATTCAAACTCTTTTGGAACCCAAATTGGACGCGATTTTGATCTATTTTTCGGCTCTTATAAATAGAGAACGAGGGCTACACACAAAAAGACATCTCTTGCATCTTCATACAAAATATTATCATCAAATTCATCAAGAACAATGGGCCAATTATTATATTTTGAAAGGAGATCAAGCCCTATCAAGGAATTGAAGGTCAATTATATCAAGATTTTGAAGAATTCAACATTGGAATTGAAAATAAACATCTTTTGCATTCTTTCATGATCTCGGTGATATTTTTCTATTATTTTTCTTATAATTTATGTACTAACATGTTAGGCTAGATCCGCTTTTGCATTGGATGAAGATAAATCATACTGTTTATTTATTTTAATTTAAGACTAGTAGTTTAATTTATTTCTTACGTTTCTTAATTAATTTTGCATACTCATTGCATTATTTAATTGATTGGACACCAATTAGATAATTGGTTGTTTGTTGTAGTGTTGGAAAACTCAAAATAAGTTTAGAATGCGTCAAAATTAACATATGTGCAATAGATGTTAGGAATAACATTTATCACAAGTGCAAGTATATAGATAATCTAAACTTTAATGTATTATAATCATTCGAATTCGGGTTGGGAATAGTTTCGGGTCGTGGTTATGATAGTTTTAATTTGTCTTGAAAAAGAAAATTATATATCATAGTTTTATCGATTGTCAAGAATGCATGAACGGAACTAAGGCTGTGTCTAGTGAAAATTATTCACCCAATTAAAATCAAATATTCAGCTGTTACATAGCAAATGGCAGCCAGTTTTGACTGCTTGGGAGAGGAGGGGGACCCACCAGTGGACTTTAATGGTAACATTGTGGCTTAAACTCCGAAAAGAATCCTTATCAGACAAGCTCTAATTACAAATTAAGAATTGAAATAGATAGTAATATGCAGATTCGAGCCAATACAATTATCCATAAATTAATAAAAATCACATTTTTACCGCTTTCTTAAATTGGTGTAACATAAAACAAAATCAAACACTCTTTTGTTTACATAATTCAAATCTCAAAAAAAGTTAGTAAACTTGAATTGAATTTATTTCCTTTTAAACGATACTCTCAACTCATCAATTTTATTACTTATCAACAATCCCGTACACTAGCGGATTTCGCATAAACAAATACATTCAATCCCATAAAAAATCTGATCATGCAATTCTGTTGGTATCTCTCAACTAACACCTTCAATTTCCCACAACTACATTCAGAAATATGGTCATAAATAGACAATTCATCCCAGCTCGATTTGGGCTTACCATAATATATGCTCACCTAAATACTTTCTTGTTCCAAATCAACTAAGGCTTTCTTAAGTTCATAGATCTGAGATACATTCTGCTGAGAGAATTGATCTTTGAGTTCGAACTAGATTTCATTGGTTTTATCTATGAAAGCAATGGTGGAATTGAGTGATGGAGATATGACATTTTGAATCCATGAAAAATTCATTTCGTTGCATTGTTCCCAAGAGTCAAACATCGAGTTGAAAGGGTCAAGTTTTGGTATTGCTTCATTGTATAAAATCTATCCTGTTCTTTGCTCGAAAGTGCTCATCAGAGGTCTATGACCAAATAGAACAATTGTCTCGCAGGAATAATTTTGTGACCAACACGGTCCTATGGTTATCAGAATTCTCTAATTGGAAATGATTAGAAAGGTTAGGTGTGCGAGTCTCACTGAGTGGAGTTGTATCTCAATAGTAGAAGAACCAATACCAATATTAGTTGTCATAAGGCTTTGATAACATATCAGTAATTGAAGGAGAAATGAGATGATAAAAGAATGATAAAACGTAGAAAACAAAAACGCAGTAGAACATTTGACTAAATATCTTCTCATTCTATCACCTGAAAAAGTGAAACAATATCTAAAAGGTTGGTTGGCTCAAAACCCCCTACCCATTAGAATTAGCATAAAGGGTCCCTGTTTGAAACCTTTAGTGTGAAATATCCCATATCATCCCGTTCCATCAGTTCTGTCCTTAAATTCCAATAAATTGGGAAAATGGGAAAAAAAATATGGGCAAAATTGTCTTTCTTTATTTTCTCTGGGTCACAAAAGATGGAATATTTCTTCTCTCTCTAAACCTTACATTGTTCAGCCCATCTCTCTATGGAAGCACACTCCACCATGTGGCACAATTTTCAATCTAGCACCTAGCAGGGAGGTTTTTATAACTGACTTTCCGTCATCTGACCTTTTTAAATTTTTGTTAAAAAATCAATTTTATCCTTAATGAAATGGATTATTTATTGTAAAATAGGTCCTCAAGTTTAGAATAATTTTATAAAATGAGATGATAAAAGAATGATAAAACATAGAAAACAAAAACGCAGTAGAACATTTGACTAAATATCTTCTCATTCTATCACCTGAAAAAGTGAAACAATATCTAAAAGGTTGGTCGGCTCAAAACCCCCTACCCATTAGAATTAGCTTAAAGGGTCCCTGTTTGAAACCTTTAGTGTGAAATATCCCATATCATCCCGTTCCATCAGTTCTGTCCTTAAATTCCAATAAATTGGGAAAATGGAAAAAAATATATGGGCAAAATTGTCTTTCTTTATTTTCTCTGGGTCACAAAAGATGGAATATTTCTTCTCTCTCTAAACCTTACATTGTTCAGCCCATCTCTCTATGGATGCACACTCCACCATGTGGCACAATTTTCAATCTAGCACCTAGCAGGGAGGTTTTTATAACTGACTTTCCGTCGTATGATCTTTTTAAGTTTTTGTTAAAAAATCAATTTTATCCTTAATGAAATGGATTATTTATTGCAAAATAGGTCCT
>CAIGRS010144255.1:0-16585 GCA_903798395.1 Fraxinus floribunda
TATCTTTTCTTTCTTGTGTAAAATGATAATACACTACCAGTGTATTCTCTTTGATTAATGAAAGTTCCTGATTATTTATCAAAAAAAAAGAGAAAGGGACAATAATGGTTCAATTTTTTGTGGGACAACTACGGTAAGAATCTGGAGGGAATGAAAATAGATTTGGATCAACCTCTGGATACCCTTCACTCTGAGATAGAGCAGTTGTTGTTTATTGATATGACCAGAGATGGCACAATCCCTGGGGCAGATTTTTGTGAGAGTTGCTTTGGGCTAGACTTGGAAGAGATGAAATTATTTGAAACCTTTTTGAGTGATCTCCTATAAAGCGATGATGACAAGAAGGAGAGGAGCTTCTTATTAGTATCACAAACATAAAAGATCGTAGAATTTACATAGATTTTGGAAACAAGAAAAGATAGGGATGCGAAGGAGTTGAAGATGGGTGGGAGCTCAAATAATTTCTTTGGCTTTTGTTCAATTTTTTAGATGATACATACTTGAAACTACACAAGCAGTAGTAGATGTAGATTTTGGTGAAAACAGGCACTGCTTCAAACTGAGGCAGAGGGTACAATGCCATTGAACGAGTTCTCAAAAGTTAAGGTCTCCCATTTCTATCTATGGACATTTTCACCACTAAACTCAAGTATGAAAGGTTATGTAAATTTTAGTAACTTCACTGTATTTTGAGTTACTTCATAGATTTCACTGGCAACTGAACTGCAAAGCGAAACCAGTTTTGTTACACAAATGATTTCTTCATAACCACTATTGCTTGTATCAGTCTTACACTGGTCCTTAAGTTGGATCGCGAAGTAGACCCCTTAGAAGCTCACTAAACTTTTAAGCTTTGGGACTAGATATGTTGAACTCCAAGAAATTTTCAGTTTTCTTTCGCTAGTGTAGTTAATAAAGCACATGCTCACACGCAAAAGTCTTTTGTTCTTACGTATGGGGCCAAGGTACTAGCCTGGCACTTTGGATTAACACATTACTCAGTCAAATTTTGTGACTCATCCATGGTTATTTAGCATGAGCAAGTGCTGATCTTTTCTTGTAACACTAATGAAAAACTATTATATATCTATCCTTATGAATTCTATGTAGCCAAGGAATTTATAATTCAATAAACTTCCACCCAATAATTCAATATCCATCTTTACTACTACCCACATACTTCAAGAAAACCACCACATAATATAAATCTATGTTTTCCTTATCTAGCATATCGCTTCTCTTCAGGTTCAAAGACTAGCATTATTTTTTAAATTGCAATTTTATGACATGGTAAAACCTTCATTGTAACACAGAGATCTAGTTAGACTACTTGGCGTCTAATTTTGTACACTGGATGATTCTGCGATACATGTTAATACATGCATGAGCATAACATGTACAGAGAATGAGAAGTAACTGGAATTTTTGCCATCTAAAAGGGGCAGTAATTAATTCGGGAATGTAAACTACAGAAGATGTTTAGTGCATCTAGAAATATATGTAAATTTATCAATTTAGCAGAGAGATGATTCAATTGGATGTTTTCCCAATAATTTTAAATCTGAGATCCTTCAATAAAACTGTCAGAAGAGTAATCTAATGCTACTTTTATTAAATTAGGTAAAAGGTATGACCTCGAGTATAGGCTATTGTTTGATTTTGATTTTTTGAGAAGTGATCTTGTGAAAAGTGATTTTTTTGGAGACCATGTGGTTAAATGTTACGGAAAAGTTATAGGTTCACATGCAAAATTATTTTTATTGGGAGAATAAGTGGTTGAAAATGAATTTGAGAAAAAGTAATTTTGAAAAAATAAAGTTTCCATTCTTGCATCATTCAGTTATATTACATCGTTATTTGTTTGTCAATATATAGACCTGCAAGTTCTTATTTCTGCCTCAGCAAGATTAACAATGGTTGGTCACACCCTAGATCCCATCAGATGATTTAAGAGAGAAATGAACATTTATTTTCATGCATCCATATGCTATCTGCATGAAATTCTACGTCGCTCTTTTTGTAACATTGGAGACGAAGTTTTCGTTTGAAGCTCCCTTGCCTGAAGTGCGTAGTTGATATGCTGTATCCTCCATAAAAAATCATTGTTTATATACTTTTTGTACAAGTTTTATTATGACATGAATATATGAACCATTATTTGGTTACAGCATGTTAATGCTTTTTGCTTCTGAAATTGTCGGGAATACTACCTTCTCAACGTGTATTTCTTCTTTCCTATGTCTAGTGAATATTGCCATTAAGATCAACTAGCATTTAGTTATCTGGATATCTAAGTACTATATACAGAAATGGTTAGACAGATGCTTGATGAATCTTATATAACTATGTCGTTCATCTAGCGTGCAAAGTTTGATCAAGTCAGGAGGCAGGTGTTACTCTTGATTATTTTGTTATTATTATACCGTGTAAGGTTCTCTAATACATTTACTGTATGCAGTGGTATATTTGAGATTAGTTGCTCAAAGGATATCAAAATTCAGGGAATTATTGGCCCATGTGCATCACTTGAAAAGGTATAACCTTTAGCTTTTGAAGGATTTTCCAAATCTGCATCAGGCAGATGTTTATAAATTGTGGCTTGTGCAGAAAGGTCCTCTGTGCTCTGAAACTGTAATTGGGCAGGGAAATACCACTGCATGGAAGATGTGCGGCCTTGACAAAACTACTTCCTTGTGTTTAATATTTGACGTTGTCAAGAAAGAGTGCTCAGATGCTATTGCTCAATCAGAAAACAACCAGTTCTACTTCCAGTTTCTGACTTAGTAAGCATATACTAATTATATCTTGATAAATTATGAGCAAGCAGCCTGTTCTGCTTTTCTATATGGAACTTCTCTAATTTTTGAAAACATTCTTCTCCAGTTATCAGCATGGCAGTGGACAAATGAGACTTCGTGCGACTACTCTCTCCAGAAGATGGATCGCTGGACCTGGAAGCAAAGAAGTAAGGGTTATTATTCTTTCCTTTTTTGTGTGAGTACTGTGTTGGGGGTGGGGGGTACGTCATCAGTATCACTACACTGCATTCAAGTCAACCAAATTTTCACCCTGATCAAAATAAATATGTCCATCTACAGGAGTAATTTGTATGATCTAATTTATATGCAGTAAACTGAACGCTTAGAAGTTCCTTCTAGTAACCAGATCAACATCCCTCCTCTTCCATCGCCCCATAAAGGAAAAGAGAGAAACCATATCTCCTTGGATGCAGGAAGTTTTTAAACACATCCACATAGAACTGTGATCTGTACTTTTGACCAAGAAGTTAACTATCTCCTCTGCTGGTACTTTTTTGCGGGCAAGGCATATACTGTGATACAGTAACAAAACAGGAAGGAGAACACAAGGTTTAGCATAACATGGGTTGATGTCTCAGGAAATGTAATACGGCCACGGCAATTAGTTTCTTTTAATATTTCCTCAATTCCCTGATACTAGCTTTACTCCCGCCACGTTCCTTATTTGGTCCACTTGAGTGGTCAGTGAAAGAGTGCTGGACTGGAAATTTGGGAGGAAAGACAGGCTTATATACACATGCAAGGGAAAAATTTATACCGAGGATTTTTATTTTTGTACACTATCAAAAAGTTCTTCCAATTTGTTCCCTTCTTCTGAGGTGTATTAAAATTCTGCGATTTTTTCTATTCATGACTGAATATGGCTGACTGTCCCTTGGATTCTTCTGTAGGAACTAATTTCTGGATTTGACCAAGAAGCAGCTGCTGTAGTCATGGCACGTCAAGTTTCTTTCAAAATGGAAAACGAGGTTGTATGCTGATGCTTTTTATGCTTGGTTGCACGGAAACTTGTTTGTTTATGTTGTGCTTGAGCAAGGAAAATGTTAGCAGAATTTTGTTGTCTATTTTGGTCTTAGTAATTGTTAGAGGAACCATTTGACATTTCCATAGCATAAGGTGACCTTTGAAAAAGCTGATTACAATTTCTTTATTGCCTTCGTCTATGTAATGGCTTGATTCGTAACATTGTACAGACTTTGAGGATTGAATTTGCCAGCTAATTGGATTAATATTATAAAATTTGCTAGTTTGGATTTTTAGGTTATCATGTTTCTACTTTTCTGCAATCCATGGAGAGACTCATCATGTAAGATACATGTAAACTTGACGATTAGGTATTGCATTCGAACTTGAACATGCTTTTATCCTTAATATGATGATTTTATGCTAATTCTTTTGCAGACATCTTTTATACAAAATGTGTTTTCTGCGAAACGTCTTCTTGGATATATGTTAGTTCCAGTCTCAGCAACTATTGAACGCTGAAGCATGTTCACTTTCAACTCCGAAATTTAGATGAAACATTGTAACAAGTATTGACAAATATATCAGTTCTCTAATAATGTCTAGTGTTGTAGACTCTGATGATGTTCATTATGTGAAGTTACAAGAAGCGCCCCCCCCCCCCCCCCCCCCCCCCCCCCCCCCCCCCCCCCCCCCCCCCCCCCCCCCCCCCCCCCCCCCCCCCCCCCCCCCCCCCCCCCCCCCCCCCNCTGAATTTGACCCCATAAGATGGTTGGATAAGTCATTGATTCATATATGTTCTCGGTTTGGGGAGTACCAGAAGGATAATCCACCTTCTTTCACCTTATCTCCTAGATTTTCAATATTTCCTCAGTTCATGTTTAATTTACGACGTTCGCAGTTTGTCCAGGTACACGATAATCTTCTTTATACGTATAAATTGTACCTTGTACACATTATGTGGCTGAAGAGAATTTTGTTAGAGAGAAATAAAGAGTATAAAATTGGAGGATAAATTATTATCTACTGCCAAAACTGGAAAAAATTGCATGTAGTGTTTAACTACAAAAGCCACCCAGCTCTTTTGTAAATCTATCAAAGTTTACCCAGTGTAACCTCCAAAGAGATGCAAAGAAAAATATTCTATCCCTATAAACGCAATGAAAAAAGGTTGCTTGCAATTGTATGTTAGCGTGTATGAAAATAATTAAGTTTTCATATATATTATCTTGTTTCATAAGTATACGAGAAACTAGGCAACAAGAATCACCGATCCAAATAGAGTCTCAAGAATCTATCGAAAATTGAGAACGCTAAAGCTTCATTTATGGTAAAAAATTCAGCCGTGTAAAGACCTAGGCTTCATTTCCAAACCATTATATCATATGTATTGTCCGCTTTGGTAGAGTCTCTGTCCTCAGGGATTTATATTGCGTCCCCTAGAATTTGAGTCCAAGACCTCCACCTCATGAGAGGTATAAGTTGAATCTTGGTATCAAAAACTTGTAATTTATTTATCTTGTATTTTTATTTGTATGAAATATTGCTGCCCTTATAATTTTTGATTATGAAGAAAGCGGAAGTTACCAAGATACTAAGGTTCCAAAACCTATGAACTTAATTAGTGGAAAATTAACAATTAGACAGATGAACAATTACATGTCAAGATTATGCCTCCCTACCATTAAGATTTCAAAGAAGATTGAAAGTTCTGAGACAGAGATAGAACATCACTAGTGTAAAAATATTTTAGATATATGCATTAAGGAAAGATACATAAAAGTAAGGGGAAACAGAGCATCTACCTGCAAACAGATTCCTTTTGCACATTTACTTTATGTATTGTGGCATTGTTCAATTCAGCTTTACAACTATAAACTTTAAAACCCTAATTCTCGAGTTTCAATTTTGACTTTTTCTGATACAGGTCTTTAACAACAGCCCAGATGAGACGGCACATTTTCGAATGATTCTTAACAGAGAAAATGTTGCTAATTCAGTCGTAATGATTCAACCCTCATTGATCTCTTACTCTTTTCATTCTGGACCAGAACCTGCTCTTCTCGATGTGGCTTCCATTGCTGCCGATAGAATCCTTCTTTTAGATTCATATTTCACTGTTGTCATATTTCATGGATCAACTATTGCTCAATGGCGAAAAGCTGGATATCATGAACAGCCTGAACATCAGGTATGTAGATGTAAAAACTAATAGCACATGCGTAACCTTATCCTCATGATACTTTTGAAGTATAAATCATCAACAGTAAACCAACACAAAATAAAAAGATGACAGGAAGACATGCCTAGTATCAAGCATTAATTTGTAAGGAATAAAGATTGATTTTGTAAAGGTATTGGGTAATCTTTTATCACAAAAGTAAAAAAATAAAAATGGAAATGGAAGGGTAATGGTACCATCCTAAACTCCACATTAACTTTGTTAATTCTTATTATTTGCGACTGGTATACTTTTTTGTGAGAAATAGCTAAATAGAACCTTAAAACTCTTTGCAGTTTGTAAAGCTGTTTCAGTTTTGGTGATGTCCATGGTTGCAACCTCTAGGGGAATATTGCTCTCCCATTAAGATAATAAATAACGTGAATGATACTATCAAAAATGGTCTCTTACTCGTCCTTGATTATATAAAAGATCAAGATTAAAGATAACTTATCTTTTACTGCTGTTGGACAAGGAAATTTTTATTCTCCAGATTAATGATTTTCTTTTGAGTTTCTCTGAATTTTTAGAATGACTCAGATCCTAAGTTTAACTATAGAACCATGTATAAACTAGAGTTTAAATCAGAAAAAGCAATTCAAATACGTTAAAGTAAATTATTGTCAAAAGATGCAAATTGTGCAAACCAGTGGGAAAGAAGCATACTTATGAAGTGAAAAAAAAATATATATATATAGTTTATTTTCATTTTCTTACCTTTTATTATGATTTTTGGATCTTTTCACTTTTGTAAGCCATCTTATAGTATTGTTTTTTGTTCTTATTCTTGTTCTGGAAGCTTGGCTATAAATATATTTTGATGTAAATGGACTGCACCCTATATGACGTTGTAAGAACTAAATTTTTTGTTGAATATTAACTAGCATTCCGGGATATTTATAATTATTCAGCCTGTTATTGTTTTATAATTTATTTCAGATGCACGACTCCAAGTATTGACTATAGCTGTTTATCATGTTTATTTATTGTGTACTTCGAGCAAAGTTGAGGAACCCTCAAGTATTGGTTTTATATCAAATTTCTACTCTAGTAACTATATCTGTTTATTATGTTTATTTAGCCCCTGTATGAGCCACATTATTTTTCTCATTCTCATTCTCATTCTTCTACTCATTTTTAACCAAACATTTTTCAATAAAATAATATTTTCTATCCATCAATAACTTTTCCTCCATTTTCAATCACATATTCCCCATCATATCAACAATAAAAATGCATTTTTACTCCCAAAATGTGCACCAAACAAGCTCTTATTGTGTACTTTGAGCAAAGTTGAGGAACCCTCAAGTATTGGTTTTATATCAAATTTCTACTCTAGTATAGAAATATTGACTCTGTGCTGATTATAGCTGTTCATTACATGTATTATGTACTTTGACCAAAATCGAGAAACCATCAAGAACTGATAACAATTCTGATTTGTTTTGTAATCGTGATCACAAATTTCTGTTGAATAATCAATGAATCTGTTAAAAGCTTTAAAACTTATTCTTGTAATGCATAATATGAAACTATCCGTAAAGCAATATTGTGGAGATTAACAAACCCTCTGTACGTATAAAACATGAGCACATTTTATTCTGTTAACAATATCCACTCTCCTTCCTTCCCCAACACAAAGTTATCATGAATGACCACAATCAGGAGACTTTGTTGTTCTGGAGGGAAGTTTGTGGACATCTCAATAAATTAACCATATCGGTTAGGCAGCTACATCCATTCATGAAGGTGGTGCTTTAATTTATCCAAGTCAAATAACTGACTGGTTTCTGGATGGATGAACTTGATTAGCTTGTTAGGGGAAGATCTGCCACTATTAATTTGCATCCGAGCTTAACTTGATGGGTGCAATTCAATTGTTTACTATCCTTGCAGGCGTTCACTCAATTGTTGCAAGCTCCAAGAGAGGATGCAGATGCAATAATTAAAGAAAGATTTCCAGTACCTCGATTAGTAATTTGTGATCAGCATGGTTCTCAGGTCTTTATTCTATATTTCCACAAATGTGTATTGGGCATAATCTACACCTTGTTTACATTTTACACCTTACTAGTTGTGACATGCAACTAGCCATCAGGGAGTCACTGCAACTGGCCGGACTATAATATTTATTGATTTCTCTTCTATTTTCTTTTTGCATGCTTAGAAGTTATTTTGGAATTCATAACTTGTAAATCTTTGATTCTAGTAAATTGTTTGAGGCAGGTCTATTTGAATTTGTTTGATGTTCAACTCCCTTTGGCTTTAAATGACCTGTTAGTTTTGTGGAAGGTATGCATCTTGTTTATAATGGACCACTGGGAAACTAGTATACTGGTCGTAGAATGGTGGTCTCATTATGGAGTTCTTGTTGCAGTCCCTTATGTCTTAACAAATGATTAGTACGGTCATCTCCACACTTTGCTTTATGAATCCATGCCTTCTTTAGTCTTAGTTACCAGAAAACCCCTATGCTTCAAGTGGAACTTGTAATACTTTTCTGTCATTTAGAAGAGGCCTGTACCTCAAGTTCTAATACTTATTAGAATTGCATGCATTAGTGAGATCTCTTGTACTTCTCTCTCTGCCCTTCAGAGATTGCCGAACTTTACCTTCAGTTTAAATTCCTTACACCATCCTATGAAACATTTTTTCTCTGCTTTTGCCTTTCTTATTTCCTCCACTCCCCCTTCCTCCCTTCTCCACAACATAAAAGTGACTTTAAAATCAATTATTTACACATACAGTTCCTACAAGGCACTTAACAGTTTGATGTGGTACCATAGTGGAACAGAAATTAAGATATTTATCTGCAACAATTCTAAGCTTTTTGCAAACTAGAATACTTGATGTCTTCTACATCCAAGCATTTAGATCTGAGAAATTGTAGCATTTCTATTATTTACGTTTAAGGAATTGTAATGTTCAAACTTGTGATTGATGTCAAGGGATGGGATAAATTCTTTAGGTCGGGTCTTAAAGCAACAGAGGAATCAAAGTACTGTTTCAGCCTTCTTCGATTTCATCACAAGGCAGACATGAATGAGGAGAGTATCCTTAGAGAAACGAGAGAGAAAAAGCAGAGAATTTGAAATTTCTTCAGTTTGATGATCAACAGTTTGGTTAACATGTATATAAAGAGAACTTGTGTTGCTGAAGCGTATGTAGAGTGAAACTTCTTTATTTATTCTCTAGGACACTTCAATTCTCTCAAAAATTGATGGAGCAAATTGAGTCGTGAGTGTTTGGGAGAGCTACAAAAAACGTAGTATTATCACTGTTTCTGTAACTGCTTGAGGTTAATACTCTGTTCGGGTTTCATTCCATTTTACTAAAATTTTATTTTTCAAGAAATGGGTGGTGGCAAAAAATGAATCCTATGAAATCTGTGGTTAAAATTTATGTTTGACTTTGAAAAGTAACTCAAAGCAAAATGGAATGAAACCTAAACAGAGGCTAATTGAGAGCTTTAAACTTCTGGATTAGTAGACAGAGTTAAAAGACCATTTGCAAATCTTTTTGCATAAAAGTGTAACTGATTGGCTGTTAGTGTATGCGTCTTCTTTATTATTATTATTATTTTGGGGTAGACGGGTGAGGAGTTGGGGGTGTTATTGTAAACATGAATATCTTGATTTAGCATCGTGTTATGTGAAATGGTCCTCAAGTTTTATAGCAATAAAATAATGTAGTTTTTCTAATTAGAATGAATTATTTGCAGGCTCGTTTTTTGCTTGCAAAATTGAATCCCTCGGCAACATATAACTCGGATGTTCCAGCTGTTCCTGGAGGCGATATCCTGTTTACAGATGATGTCAGCTTTGAGGTCTTCTTGGATCATCTTCAGCGGTTAGCAGTTCAATAGAATCTCTCTTACAAAATTGTCGGAGGTTAGCTTTAAGATATAGTACAAAAAATTTTGTTTAAGTTGTTTCCCTGGATAATATGTACAGTCGTGTGCAACTGGTTTTATAATCTCCTTTAAGCTCATATATTTGCAAGAAATCTTTGATTGGGATCCTAATAAAGTAGATTTTCAAGGTTATATTTATATGGCTTGATTCCTCAAGTTCTATATGCCTCTTTTTTGTCATGAGCATAAATTCTTAGTTCTATTTAATTACTTTTGGCGGGGTGTGGATTCATCTAATCTTACTCTTTATGTATAACTTGAGCTTGAAGAACCTGATGTTCTAGTATGCTGAGTGTATTGCTAAATGAGTATAATTTCGAATTCAAGGAAAACTGATTCATCCAAGCCTGGCCTGCACAATTTTCAGTCTGGCAAGGCAAACACTTTGATACCTATGTAACTTACCAGGAGGAAAAAGTGAAAAGCAGTCTAATAAGTAGTTTCGTATTCATATTAAACCATGGCTAAATTAAGTTAA
Organism: Fraxinus floribunda; assembly: GCA_903798395.1. Taxonomy (NCBI): domain Eukaryota; kingdom Viridiplantae; phylum Streptophyta; class Magnoliopsida; order Lamiales; family Oleaceae; genus Fraxinus; species Fraxinus floribunda. The sequence goes on from CAIGRS010144255.1 coordinate 10,395, forward strand.
AAATAACTAAATGCACAGCTGGTTTATATGGGTTTTGACTAAATTTTGCTGCAAACTGTTGATCCACAGATTCGATAATCTTGTTAGCGATAAAACTTGCATATCCGACATGGCCACAAATCTGCAATTCATGATAAAAATTTCTACTCCATGTCCACAATATCTCTCTCTCTCTTTTTTTTTTGGCTTTCTTTCTTTGGCCTGAACCTCCATATTCATTACTTCAATTTGATCACAGCAAGAACAGTTTCATGACTCCAAATTGAATACCGCTTTTAGATTGTTGGAAAATTTCGACACAGACACAGACAGAGAGAGAGAGAGAGAGATTTGCCCACTCTAAATCTTGAGATTTCTTAGGAGATTCACCAGCAAATAGCTAGAGAATTAGTCAAGCGTTAGATGGGTTTATGATAAGCAAATACGTACTCTCACAAGAGGGACAACAAATTTTATTTTCTGAATTAAGGTTTGTCAAATTTCGGAAAGATGTTTATAATCAAGATATTCAATATCTTGGCTTCTTTCTTCTACTCAAGTACATCTGTATATAGATATGAAACCATATATAAACAAATCGATGTGTTTCTACATGAGAAGAGAACTTTTCATCAAGTCAACATTCAAATTATTTTAAAACTGAACAACAGACTGCAACATACATATCTGCCTTCAGTTTCTTCCAACAGAGTAAAGTTCAACTTATGAATAGTTCGGAGACTGATATATGCACTTACGAAACTTGAAAAGAACCAATTTTTTTGATAATTATGGAGGTTTAAGGACCAACTTTTGGAAGTTTCGATCATTATTGAATATTTGAACAATAAGGGACCAAAACCTTACGAAAAACTTGAAGGAGCAAAAAAAATAAAATTGGAAGTTGTAGGGGTGACCACGGTTTGCAAAATGTGATCCATCTGCGAGCACATGGAGGACTTTTGCATTCAGACCGCGGACCAAAAAAAAAAAAAAGGCTTTTCCCAGTTCGACGTGCATGACTTTCAAGATGGTTCGAGCACTATTTATAGACCTAATTTATGTCAAAATAAGGTTACACACGCAAGAGATAAAATGAGAAGATACGAAAGATAAGAGAGAACAAATCTAGGGTACTTTCAAGTTGGTGAGAAGAAAACAGATTCTTAATGCAAGAAATTTTTCTTCTTCTTCTTCTTCCTTTTTTTCTTTTTTAAAATCCGGTGATGTACTCCAAAATCTTTTTATTTTTCTTCAATTATAATGTGTAAATTTCAATAGTTAAGATGTATGATCTAACCTAAATTTTGTACATTTAATTTCAATTATCAAGACTTGCAAAGTCAATTCTTTTATATATTGATTTTACTTATTTTATTAATGCTTTGAAATAATTAATCATTATTTCGACTATAAAAAATAGAGAAGTGGGTTATAACCACGTACTAAAAATCCGGAAATTAATATTGGAGACTAAGTAAGTGATTCATATCTACTAAAACTCAACTGAATATCAAGAAAATCTCATTCGAAACTGAACTTATCCCAACAAATCCTACACACAACAACGGCTAGTTATTTTTACTTGGTCAAATTTCAATTCAATTTCTTCATGTTTGATTGCCCATTTACATCCCACTTTGAAAGCTTATCCCACAATCTTCATCTCTTTTCTTTAAGGTAAGTTGTTTTCGATTTTCTTGGCATAAATTTGATGCATGTGCAAACGTTTTCTAAGCTTGAATCATGTTTTCATCCATAAAGATGTGTAATATCATCTCCAACTGAGATTACTCCACCCATCTCGTCCACTATTAATCAGTGAAAGTGTAATTTATTGTTGGTAGACGTGATTTTGTATATTTTGCTATTTCGTAGGTTTTATATGTCAAAGTGCATATTTGATACGAGAGTGCGAAAGAAGAAGTAAAATGAAATGGCCTCTAGACACGGCCTAGAATGTCCAACCTGGTATGCACTGCATTCCTCTTAGCTTTCCGGCCCAGCTTTTAAGTTACTTTTGGCCTTTTGACAGTAAGCACAAGGCGGAAAAAGCAGCTTTTAAGCTGGGCCAGTTAAATTGAGAGATTTCTGAAGTTTTTTCGTTTGTTCAGGAGACCAAAGTCCAAATTATCACCGGAAGTCAAGTTTCATATAAGTGGAGTAAACTTCACATTGGATGGGGTAAAATTCTCCCTCAAAACTACATTTTTCATTCTTGAATATATTGAATATGCAGTATGTATGGACAAGATTTGAACTTCTCATTTTCCAGTAATGCGTGTAAAACATATTGTGACTGCTCTTCCTTCCCCAATATAAATCTTATTTCCTTCTCATTATCACTTATTTTGTCAAACTGCTTATGTACTGTTAGGAACTTGCGGCCACCAAATCAGCAAAACTAGCAAAGTTCTTGAAAGAGCACCCTCAAAATGATCTCTCCCGTTTATTGTGTGACATTCCTGCTGATCCAGAATCACTTGAGCTTGTTGGGAGATTCTGCCATGGCTACGATGTCAAATTGTCAAATGAAAACGTTGTCCGTGTTGCGTGTATTGCTCATTACCTTGGAATGACCGAAAGCCACTGTCCTAACAATCTACTAAATGAAGCCCTCTACTTCTTTGAACACCAAATACTTCCTAATTGGAACAGTTCCATCAAAGCTCTGAAGAGTGCAGAAAATGTTCTTGAACAATCGGTGAATCTTGGCCTAGTTGATGCATGTATGGAATCTATCGTCGCAAAGGTGCAGGAAGATCCACGTTTACTTGGAGATCCAATCAAGAACTTGTCTTCTGATGACGATGATAGTGATGGAAAGGAAATGGTTTATAGACCAAATGCCCGGAGGAGGCTTTTTGATCATGAGTGGAAATTCGAGGATTTAACGGTACTCTCGTTGAGGTTTTATGAACCTGTAATTCGTGAAATGATTCAACGAAAAGTCCCTCTAGAATACGTAGCTGCATCCCTTTGTCAGTATGCAAAGAAATGGGTGTTTGAAAAGGAAGAGAACGGTGAGAAAGAGATAGTTGAATCTTTGGAGAGATTGATTCCTCATCAGAAAGGGATATTTCCTTGCACATTTCTGTTTGAGATGCTAAAATCTGCAGTATCACTTGATGCTAGCACTGAATGCAAAAATGGATTGGAGATCAGAATCGGAATACAATTAGATCAGGCAAATGTAAAAGATCTATTCATACCTACCCAAGGATACACAGGGGATGAACAGTATGATACCGAGACTATACGAAGAATTTTGAAGAATTTCTACAGCAATTATGCCGGTCCGGACGCTTCTGGATTCATCAAAGTGGCAGAATTAGTCGATAACTTCTTGGCAGAGGTTGCTAGTGATATAGATTTGAAGATGAGCACATTTATATCACTTGCTGATATGTCGATAGCAGTCTCAGAGGGGACAGATCGAACTTTGGATGGAGTATACAGAGCTGTTGACATATATCTAGACAAGCACAGACATCTTACAGAATCAGAAAGAGAGAAATTATGCAGGGTTTTGGATTGCAACAAAATGTCAGTTGAAGCTCGTGAACATGCAGCGCAGAACGAAAGGTTGCCATTGCGTGTGGTGGTGCAGGTTTTGTTCATAGGGCAGTTGCAGCTTCGGGACACCTTCGCGAAAGAAGTGCAAGGTTCTGACGACAGGCTCTTGAAGCTCGAGGAGGACGAAGAAGAAGAAGAAACGAGAGCGGAAATGGAAAAGATGGGAACTAAGGTGTTGGAGCTAGAGAGAGAATGTCATATAATGAGGAGAGAGATTCAAAAAGGCAGCTGCACTAGGAAGAAACCAAGCATGTGGAAGGAAATGAAGAGAAAACTAGGGTGTATGACTAGCATGCACGATCATAACTGCCATGTCAAGAAGAAGAAGGTGCATCCAAGATAGACGAGTTACCGGTTTTATGATTCTTATCACCACAGTCGAGCAATAGTACCGATTTCAATAATGTATGCCTACGATGATGCTTAAGAATGTTAGCTGGGAACTAATATGTTAATACTGTTTCCAAATATCAGCTTATTCTATCTCTAGGATGATCTCCTCTCCAGTGGACAAGAACTTATTGTGTTCACGACGGCAATACAATGTCAACAAGTCAAGTCTTGGCTTGACCAATTGTTGAATTGTCAACTACGATGGGACTTGCTTAATGGCTTTTGCCACGTCAGTTGCAGGCACATTCTATCTTACTCAACGCGGACAAGAGAACAATTTTGATTCTATCTCTGCTTATTGTGAAATTTCATCGATCAAAATAAAGATTTCTAATGGCCCATTTAACATGATTTTTGAAAAGTCAAAAGGAGCTTTAATTGAGATCAAAAAATCATTTTGGACTCGTTTGACTTATTTATGAAAGTATTTTTGATAGTTAAAAGAATTTTTATAGAAAATCAATCCATCGTGACTTCCCTTAAAATTTAAATTTGTGAGTTTAGGTATAAATATCAATTATAATTTATGAAGACAGTCTTAAATATGAGCAACTCAAAAATATTACTTCAAGCACAACAGTCATTGATATATGGAAAAAAAATAAAAAAAATGAAGGAATCTTATCCCCACTTTGAGCTATATTAAAATGAGATTTTGGGAGAAAACGTGTTTCGGAATAGTGGTTTTTTGAAAATATGTAATTAAAAGATAAAGAAAAATTTTGAATTTACATATAATATTAATTTATGGAAGATAATGTGGTTGAAAATGATTTTTTAAAAAATGTATTTTTGAAAATGGAACAATACATAAATAAGGTATTAAGTATCACTATTTCAAAAATAAGAAAACAAGTTTCAAATTTCAAAAATTAGGTTTTTCTAAATTTTTATTTATGAAATAATAAATTATTAAATCAATTTATTATTATGTTAAATTTTTAACATAAGGTTGTCTACCTCAACGAAGCCGTCGACCCCATGAGGCCCTCTACGCTTACATATGTTGTCTATTGCAATAAGTTCAACGCCGTACTTAACTATGTAAACGACAATGAGCTGGACATGAACCGCCAAACAGCGAATGTGGGTACAACCAACCACTTGAGAAGTGGGGGTCATTCTACCCGAACGTGGGGGAAGTGGGGGAGGCTTACGTGGGACACGTGACACCAACAATCGTCCAAACGTGTGCATAGCCACATGTGCCTATAAATATCGGCAAGGTGAGAAATGTTTGTCTTCTTGAAATTTGAACTACGTGAATTCACTTTATACTCTTTCTACTCTCGCAAACCGATTACTGATTCTCATGCTAAAGGTACAATGAGAGAGAAAGCCCCGACCTCATTTTACAGGTAGCAATCACTGACCGAAGTAGTTGGACCACCGCACTCGATAAGGTAAACACGAAGGACAATCTCGCAAACATTTCACTAAGAAAGAGATGAAAAACTTTGATAAATATGATAATTAAAAGTTTGATTCAATCAATCAAAATCTTTAATATAAAGAAGTGGAAGAAATAAATGCAATGTAAGTTCAAAACTTTTCTTCAAAATATACCTCTCTTTTATGAATGATAGAAGTAAGTTAAGTACAAAAAGAAAGATGCAATATTTTGATGAAGACGAAAAAAAAGTTTAAATCAATCAAATTTTTTTATATGAATAAATAAATGAAAGAAATGCAATGTAGACTTAAAAAATTCTTTCAAAATATATCTCACTTTTGAAACTTTTATTGAAGAATGGAAAGAATGAGGGTATTTATAGAGCTCAAAAAGCAAAATACTCGGTTGAACCGGACAACCAACCGGATGTCCGTCTTTGGATTCGAACAACCAAAATAGCCATTATGTATATGAAATCTAACAATCAAAAATCCGACCGTTGCATCAATCGAACGTTTGCCTTTCACGAATTTATGGAGAAAGATTTTGCAGAATTTTCTGGGGATTCGGACGACCAACTGGGAGAGCATCCGAACATCTGCATGCTCAGATTGGACGTTTTTTTTTTCATTTTTGATCCAATCTGAATATTTTAACAAATGTAAACAATTGAAAAATGTTTTAACTAGTTTTCAAGGCAAATAATATTTTTAAAATATGATCTAAGTTTAAACATTATTTTAAAAATCAATTTTACTTTTTCTCAAAACATTTTATACAAGTGATAATAAAAATAGCTTTTAGTGCATGAAGTGATTTTTGAGTTTTTATCATTCATTGTTGAAGATTA
>CAIGRS010144285.1:0-11766 GCA_903798395.1 Fraxinus floribunda
AAACATGCTCTTGTTCTTTTATATGTATCGGGTTCACGTCAAGAGCAGATTTCATGTGGAAAGATTAAACAGGCAACAAAAATCAACCAACATTTACACTTTTAGGTCGGTCATTAAAACAACTGAAAGGTCACCATATAGTTTATTAATGTGCTGTTCTAAGAACAAGAGCTTGAAAAGTTGACAGTCAAAACTATTATTCGAACTGACCTTTGTTACTCTGAGAACAGTAGTGTGAACTGGCTGACCATTGCATATAATGTTCTCCAGTTGTCCATCATGATACACAGAGGATAGAGGCAGGTCCTTGCCACTGGAGTCAAGTAGTCCTACAGCTACAGGAATGAACATGGGATCCTTTACGGGTTGTCCAGGGGTGGCTGGGACCTCTTGACTGGAAAACACAATTAGATTTGTGTTGTTTAGAACGATCAAAAAATTAAGCCCCTGTTTGAGGCAAATTATTGTAGAATGAGAACGAAAAATATAGCCGTTATTGGGACCCACGCAAGAGATAGAAAATTTGAATTTAAATGTTGATATGATGGATAACGGTCATATTTTTCATTTTAATGAGATAATAATGTAGATCAAACGGGACCTAAATATCAAAAATAATCAAGAATTTTCAACGTTTGTACCTGAACTTGAGAGAATAAGTACAAGCTTCAGTGTTATAGGAAGAAACAACCTTCAAGCGAGGAGTCCCAGCTTGGGAATACCTGCATTTTAATTTAATTAAAAAGATTAACCATCAATACTGAGAACTAGTAACTCAAAGCAAACGGCAGGTTGATAACATACCATAACAAGAAATTAGAAAAATCGGCACCATTTGCATCTCTCATGGCAGCAAAGAAGTCTTCACATGTTACAGCTTGCCCATCATGCCTCTCAAAATATAGGTCCATTCCCTAAAACGACAATAAGGCGCATTTGGAAACAAATCCTACTTACGTACATTCACTATAAGAGATTTACCATAAGAGATTTAGGCCGCATTGTTTGTACTTACTTTTCTAAATCCATCACTCCCCAACAAGGTTTTGTACATTCTCACAACTTCAGCTCCCTGATTGAAGAGATCATACGAGTGAAACAATGATGCATTGAGAAGGTCTAGTACATTTGCAGCAAAACACGCATGCCCCCACAAAGCCAAAAAAAAAAATGGTGGAATCATTCACAAACACACACACACACAGAAGGATGGGCAGAGACCTTTTCGTACACCTGTAAACAAAAAAATTAACAAGCGGCATAAAAGAAAAATTAGCAACCCTTCCACAAGAAAAACAAATTACAGAAAGGTCAAAAACACTACATGATGGAATTGCTGTGCCTTACCGTTACTGCAATTTGAAGCAAGCAAGGTTCACCATCATCAAATCCAGCATATCAGTAGGGTGGAAAGCCAAAATCAAATATCCAGAGACCATAAAAAGACCAAAAATGACAGATTAATATTCTTTCAGAAGAAATAGAAAGGAACTTGCCTGTATAGAAGTTATCCATCTGTCAAGAGGATAAATGAATCAACGTCAGCACTATTTCCCAACAAGTAAAACTTTTAAGTAACCGCATTCTTTAAGAAGAGCTCTAAGAGAAAGAGAGGATGACTTCAGACCTTAATATAAGAGTGAGGTCGAACGGGATGCGCCATGGGACCAGCATCCTGGAAGATTGGGAGACATGACAGTCACTATTTGCAACAATTGAAGGTCAAGTCACAGGGAAAAAGTCGTAGCAAGACTCTTTAAATATATTCATCTAAAAATCGCAATATAATGACAGCGTGACAGAACTTATACAACTATATGCATACCTGAGGAAATTGATAAGTTCGAAGCTTTGAAACATCAGCTATCCGTTTCACAGTCCGGCTTCCCATATCAGATGAAAATTCCTGGAAATTGAATAGGGTCAAAAAATTGTGGGAGCTAAGATAAGGCAGACCAACAAGTGTCTGAATTAGGAACTGTTTTTCTACCTGATCACGGAAAACAGTGAGACCTTCCTTCAAACTGAGCTGAAACCAATCCCGACATGTCACTCTGCAATTAGCTCGACAGTCAATCCCAATTTAGAATATAAAAACTAAAGAATATCCGATTTCAGTTCATTAAACTTAAGTTTACCAAATCCACACTGATCATGGGAAATGGGTTTCAACTTATTTTAAATTGCTTGTTTAAAATATAAAAACAGAATATCTTCAGGAATCAGATGGAGACGGTAAAGGTAAAGGTGAAGGTGCCAATCAAATTTACTATACAACTTCAGAAAATAACAGACTGGGGTTGATGTTAGGCCAACCTGTTGCCTGTCCAGTTGTGAAAATACTGCAGACAGAGACAAGAATCAAAGGCAAATTAATAAAGTTTCTCTTGACGTGAAAGTAATTTAATTTTGAAACATTCAATTTTAATAATCATATGAAGATGACACACCTCATGCCCAATCACACCTAAGATTGCGGCATAATCTCCATCTGTTGCAGTTTCAGGTGATGCCAACACAAGTTTGGAATTAAAAATCTGCCAACAACATAATACAAGTCAAGAAGAAATAATTTGATGGTGTAAAAACACAAAAGAAAGTGTAATAGCTTCTCAGCATACATTTAAACTTTTGTTTTCCATGGCTCCCCTATCAACCAGAAAATTGTAACCATTGTTAGTGATGTGATAAAACATATAATGTAGTGTTTGGTAGGGAAGAATGGACAATTCAGGACGGTAGTATGAAGAAAAAGGAACTAAAATCTTGTTCATTATAGTGTCTTGTCCTATCCACCACCCTCTGTACCAAACATGCACATAAAGCATGAAAATGAGCTGCCAAAAGGAGGAGTAAACTAACATGTTAAAATCCGGAACAGCTACAATATTAAAAAGATCCAGGTCATACTGGAGCCCAAAAACCTGTCAAAAATGGTAAAAGAAAAATCAGGAGTTTCTTATTATGCATGCAAAATTTCAAAAATGGTACAAAGGTTGAGACTGACATCTTCATCCCATTTCATAGCTGCTTTCAGAGAGTACATTGCATGGGCTGTCTTTGGTAGATCTTGTGCAGGGGTCCAGATTCTAAGGGAGACCTTACGGCCTGAACGCGTTGTAAATGTATCATCTCTGCTCTCCAACTGTCCCGCGACTAATGCAAAAAGATAGCAAGGCTTCTTGAAGGGATCCTCCCAAAGAGTATAATGTTTGCCTCCCTAAGGTGATAAAACAAAGATTTAGCTTGATGCGAAAAGAATTCTCATTGAATGTCATTCTCAACAAGTAATAAAGAAGTTCACCTCCAAGTCTCCTTGCTCAATAAGATTTCCATTAGATAACAATACAGGGTATAACGACTTGTCACCTTCAATACGACATGTATACTTTGACATAACATCAGGACGATCCTAACAGTGCAAAAGAATATCAGCAGCGAAAAATTAAAGGAAACAATTCAATGACTGGGATTTCACAATAACAGATAATGTACCTGATAGAATGTAATTTTTCGAAAACCCTCAGCTTCACATTGTGTGCAGAAATTTCCAGATGACTTGTAGAGCCCCTGCAAAGATTATCACCAATAACTAACTGGAATGATAATTAAACACTTAACACAAAATAGATATCATTTTGTATAGGTTTTTGAGTATACTAGTGAAGGGGTGAAAAAGAATTTCAAAGTATTAAGCAGGTATAATTCACCTCTAAGGATGTATTCTTCTGTGGGTAGATTTCAGTCACAATTTGTAAGGTAAATTTACCACTTGGAGGCGAGTGAACAATCAAGTGACGAGAGTCTAAGCTAAAATCTTCATCCTGTATATTTTTCGTTCAAGGAAATGAGGAATCAAATAAAGATGACTGCAAAAAGTTAGTAGTGCAGAATTCGTGTTCTTCCATAGACCATTGGTGTCTCAATACAAAAAGCTGCCAGGAAGTTTGTAAAAAGGAGAAAAACGAACATGAATAAGAATTTATTAGCCAAAAAGCATGGAAATAGCATTAGAAAGCAGCATTAAATAAAGCACCAACTTAGTAAATATTTGAATTAACCCTAAATAGAAAACTGCGTACATATTACTTGCCTTAAGCTCCTTGTCATCGATTTTTATTGTAAGCAGCTTCAGATCCACCCCATCCAAGACCAGTGGAGCAGAACAGCCTGTTTATGAAGATAAAATAGATGAAATTCATTTCAGAAAAAAATTTCAGATGGAAGTCATGGTGCAATGGCAAAAGGGTTTAGCTGAAAATCCGTATCAAGTATCAAAACATAGCATGCACGAATAATAGATGAAGGTCCTTTTACATTTGAGATGTTGGAAGTATACAGCAGATGGTCATAATACATGAGTACACAACTATATCTAACGCTAACACGAGAGAAATAAGAATTCTATAATAGATCTAATATTTATAACAAGCTAAAATAAAAACCCCATCACCTTCAACTCTGGGATATACGGCTATAACGGAACAAACGGTGGTTTTCTCCTCACTAAGCGTAAACGTCAAATCAACCTAACAAACAGTGAAGAGCAATTTCAAAAAAGTCACTCACGCAAGAATATCTCCGAACATATAATCAAGTGTTTATGCGTATATATTTACAGTATCAAAGAAGTAATCAGGCTGCTTGTAGTCCTTCAAGAAGATTTCCTTTGGTGCATCCATTTTGGGATCTTCGACTTGCTTTGCTAGTGATTCTGTTGCAACTGAACAGATTAATCTCTGATTGATTCTTTTAGCACCCTACAAAGATCGAGAAACACTCGTAAATAGAAAACATAATTATAGAAACATTGATAAGCACTCAGATTATTTAAACTGCTTACTGGCAATGAACTATACAGAAACCTGTGATTCCTCCAATAGTTAACCTAGTAGCACAACGGATTGAGAAATTTCAGACAGAAAGAAAAGCATGGCGTTCAGAAGGCAGGATATGTAAAGTGTGCGAACCTCCGAACTCAAGTATTGTCTATGTCTACAGATATTCTTTGCTGAATGCCCAACAAAACGGAGCCGACAACTAGCCTGGAGCTGCAAATTTCAATGTAGGCCACAAAAATTAGACATGAAACGTTGTAGGAGAATACTATAAAAGGCAAACATATGCGCCAATTTTACAGAAAATTCACAATTAATAACCCATGATAATATCAAAATAAAATATCTAAACTCGTGTCTCTAAGTTAGCCACATATAGCGAAAAAGAAAGAGAGCTCGAGAAAAATATAATTCTCTATAGATAAATTATTTTCTCAAAATTTCATTGGCAGACGACTAAAATAAAGGATTGGATAATCACAGGAGCACTGGTGACCAAACCCAAGAGACAGGTCTTTGACAGATTCGAAGCTTTGCATGGTAGAATCAACCGAGCCATCACCCAATCGGAAAACCCTACTCTTATGTAATCAACTATTGATAAAAATAAGTTCAATAATAAGATTTTTAGAAACCTACAATCGAGATTCAATAATTAAACCCTAAACATGATTGAATCTTTCACACCCAGATTGCTCAGGCCAACAAAACTTAACATAAGATGATGAAAACCCCGCTAGCATTAAAAAAAAAAACGAAAACGGAAAACCCAGTGAGCAATCAGAGAGTGAGTAGTCACTCTTATATGGGTTTTTATGTAAGGATATGGATAATTCAATTATGGATAAGAAAAATTACATAAAAATTAATTAAAAATGCGAAATAAAATTAATTTCAATAGGATCAAAAACTCCATCGCTCTGTCATACCGTTTCCCGATGATCAAAGATGAAGGAAGAAGAAAAACGAGGAGATATTTATGAAACCTACTAATGAATTGATTGAGATTCCCCTCCTAATAAAATTGAATTACTATGATTTGATTTAATCCAGATTGACATTATTTTCTAAAAATAACGCTAGATTATTAGATAAGGCAAAAAAAAAAAAAATGAATAATTATTTATTTTTAAACTTTTTTTTTATAGGATATTAAATTCTTGTTTGGTTTAGATAAAATTTTAATTTTTAGTAGATTAATAAAAGTTGATAAAAATTGTGGATTTAGGGTGTGTTTGAACCACATTATTTTTAAAGAATGTATTCTGGAATAGAAGATTGATGAAAATGAGTGGTTGAAAAAGAAGGAAAAGTTATTGATGTGATGAAAAATATTATTTTATTGAAGAATGCGTAGTTGAAAATAAGTAGAAAAATGAGAATGAAAATTTTAATGTATACCAAACAGGGGCTAATGAAATGTACTATTGAAAGTAAATTTTAGAAATTGATAGTCAAACATTCCACAAAAAAACACATTTTCATTTTTAATTTAGTGCATATTAAAATGAGAGAATGCATTTTTATGAAGTGATGTGATGAGGAATATGTAGTTGAAAAAGAAGGAAAAGTTATTGATGTGATGGAAAATATTATTTTATTGAAGAATGCGTAGTTGAAAATAAGTAGAAAAATGAGAATGAAAATTTTAATGTATACCAAACAGGGGCTAATGAAATGTACTATTGAAAGTAAATTTTAGAAATTGATAGTCAAACATTCCACAAAAAAACACATTTTCATTTTTTTTTTTTTTTGGGTAATGGACTAGTTGATATAAGAAAAAGGAAGTTCACTTTGTGTTTTGAATTTTAAATTCATTTTGAATTTTGTGTTTTAGTTTTTAAATGTCCATTTTGAAATTGTTGAAAATGTGTTCTTTTAACATTTTTAAAAATTGTTTTGAAAACATCCAAAACGTGTTTATAAAATTTTGGTTTGATATTAACTGAAAACATGTTTTGAGTTATTTTTTTGTAAATTTTTAACTTAAATAGGAAAAAGAACTCGCTTTCACTGTTTTGAAAAATGGAAAATAGAAAACGGTTTGAAAACGGTAAAAAGAACATACACTGCCTTAAAATCAAATCTGTTTCACTACGAAAATACATTTAAGAAATTTAGAGTGTGTTTGATAGATATTATTTTGGAAGAATGTATTTTGGAATAGTAGATTGATGGAGAATGTGTGGTTGAAAAAGGAAAATTATTGATGTGATAAAAAATATTATTTTATTGAAAAATGCGCGATTAAAAATGAGTAGAAAAAAGAGAATATACTATTGAAAGTAAATTTTAGAAATTGATAGTCAAACATTCCACAAAAAACACATTTTCATTTTCATTTATTTTTTTTTTTGGTAATGGACTAGTTGATATAAGAAAAAGGAAGTTCACTTTGTGTTTTGAATTTTGTGTTTTAGTTTTTAAATGTCCATTTTGAAATTGTTGAAAATGTATTCTTTTAACATTTTTAAAAATTGTTTTGAAAACATCCAAAACGTGTTTATAAAATTTTGGTTTGATATTAACTGAAAACACGTTTTGAGTTATTTTTTGTAAATTTTTAACTTAAATAGGAAAGAGAACTCGTTTTCACTGTTTTGAAAAATGGAAAATAGAAAACGGTTTGAAAACGGTAAAAAGAACATACCCTACCTTAAAATCAAATCTGTTTCACTACGAAAATACATTTTCGTCTAAAAGAAATTTATAGTAATCGAGATAATTATGAAAATCAATTAAAAAATGATATTGATATTTAGGCCATGTTTAGTAGAAATTAAAATTCTGATTTTAATTTAATTCAAAGTCGATAATTAGTTTTAATCATACATTAAATGAAATCACTAATTTTCAACAACACATTTTATCAATTTTTATTAAAGTCTACTAAAAATCTAATTTTAATTTCAACCAAATAGGGGCTTAGACTTCAACTTTTGAAACCAAATAGGGGCTTAGACTTCAACTTTTGAAGTTTCGTGCATTTACGCGTCGAAGAAATAGAAGATTGAGAAGATGTATAGATAAATTCATGTTACGACTTGACCAATTATCTAGTTTCAAATTCATGTACATAAACTTTATTTGGCCGAGCGAACCTCTTTCTAACAAGTCTTTCGAAAGAAATTTTTTTTTTTAAGGGTATCCTTTGATTTTTTTTTTAAAAAAAAAAAACCTTAATATTGTAAAATAATAATTTAATCTTATCGTAAATAATTTTTTTGGGTTAATAACCCAGGTCATTGAACTTTGCAAAAAGTCTTCATAGGGTCAATAAACTTTAAAAATCACTCAAATTATCACTGAACTTTGCAAAAGGTTTACACAGGGTCATTGAATTTTAAAAATTACTCAATCTAAACTTCGCAAAAAATTTCCACAGGATCATTGAATTTTGCAAAAGGTTTCCGAAGGATCACTGAATTAGTGATCATCTGGGAAACTTTTTGTAAAGTTTAGTGATGAATGTGATGATTTTTAAAGTTCAATGACTCGTGAAAACTTTCTGCAAAGTTCAGTGATGACTTGAATGATTTTTAAAATTCAATGACCTTGTCAATTTTTTTTTTACAAAGTTCTATAACCATTTAGGTTATTAACCCAATTTTTTTACTCCAAAAGTTATATCTTAATTCGTTAGTAATTTTCATGGATATCCTTATAGGCTAGGCTAGGCCATAAGATGGGCAAGTAAGGGAAAATTAGGTTCGCTATCCAAAAACTAAAATATTGGATTTACACCCTTAAAATAAAATTAAAGGAAGATTTCATTATTAAAAGATAAGTATCACATATTTCAAAACTAAGAATAAATGTTTCAAATTTCAAAAATTAGATACTAATTAAAATTTATTTATGATTTAATTAATTAAATATATTAAGGTCACAAATTTATACAATTTGGTCACAAACTAACAATTTAATTAGTCACGTATTATTTTTCGATCACAGATCAAAAATTTAATATATGTAAAAGTATTTTACTTTCACAATTCAAAAATTTTATAGGTCACAATTTGTTTATCGGTCACAATAGTTTTTAAATATACAGTGTTAAATAAATAGCTAGTGTTTAATGTTTATAAAATTCAGTGTTGAATAATCAACCAGTGTTTTTTTCAATCAGAAATTTTATATATCACAAATTATCTTATGATCACAATTTAAAAAATTTATAGGTCACAATTTGTTCATCGATCACTAATCAAAAATTCATGTCACAACTTATTTATCGATCACAAATCACAAATATAATCGGTCACAACTTATCAGACAATCACAAATTTTCAAATTCTCGGTCACAAATTAACAATCTTTAGGTCAACATTACTTCTTGGTCACAATTTATCTTTTTCAGTGCTCGGATATTGTTTATTAGTCACGGATTAACCAATTTAATAGTCATAATCAACCAAATAATTTATGACCCAACCAACATTTATGATAACCACCACATCACCACTCCCTCCAGCAGCAACGCCGCCACCGTTGTCACCACCACACCACCACCACTACCTCTCAATAGCAACACCATCTTAAACTTTGCAGAAAAACACCAACACATGATTGCGCCAGATCCACCACCACCTCGATAGACTCATCACCACCAACGTTCACCACCACCACCAACGTTATCAGTCACCACCACCACCACCAGGTGGGGGTGGGTTGGTGGTTGTTTAAATTCATATATAAAATATTCAGTTGCACAACACCACACCCAACCACCACCGCAGCACCATACCCAACCACCACCGCACCCAACCACCGAACACAACGCTCAAAAAAGCCCACAAATTGATTGTCTCTCTCTTTCTTTCTTCTTTATTTAGTTTTGTTACTTTTTAAATTTCTATCACTTTACATTTAATAGTCTTTCTTTTCTCTTTTTATAGGATTGAAAGTTAATCCTACCATAAACATATTGGTTTAAAGGAGCACGATACTTTTTAGCATTGATATACTCCATCTCTTTAAAAAAAGTGACAAATACTTTGAGCTTCATAAAATTGTTGCCTAATTTAACTCATGTATAAATATAAGGATACGTTGGTTATTTTATTGATGAGATTTCATTTCAATGAAACAATGATAGCTTGGTATTTTTCAAGTGGTGTTAAAATCAAGCTTCTTAAAAAAGTGACGTACAAGTTTTAACAAATGTTTTGTGTATACATTCTATTTAGGAGTGGCTAAAATGATCAGATGAGATTAGAACCAATCCAAACATAGTGGTTCGGTTCGATTTAGTTCGACTTTAACAAGAAAATTGATGGTTCTAGTTCTGGTTTTAGAATTGATAATCATTTAGTCTTGGCTCTGGTTTCGATTCAATTATAGTTCTAGAATCAAAAACCAAACTCAATATATTAAAATTTATTATTTTATATATGTGTGTCTTTTTTACAAATTAGTAAATTACGATTCACACCAAAAAATTAAAAACTCAATTGAAAATCAGGAAAAAAAGGTTATGTACCTTCGATTTCTCATTTCTCAATAAAGAGACTGGAGACTTTAATTAATTATGGAGACCCAAATTCTAATTAACTTTTCATTTTCTCTCATATTCAATTTATATATCGACTCTCACGTGAGACCAACAATTACCGCCTGCCATCTATTGTCGCGCTCAGCCACCATCGTCGCATAGATTTCTGAAATCGAAGCATCAACCTTCGGTTCTTATTCCTCAAATGTCAGTTCTCTTTTTTCTCAAATAAAATAGTGGCATGTTTACAAAGGTCCGTTCAGCACGGAGAGATGAAAATTTAATTTGTTTTTATTTTTTAAGAGTGGTTTGTTTTTACTTTAGTTTTTAATGTTGCCTCGAAACATTTAACAACGTATAAGAAAATTTTATGTAACTAATGTTTGACATAAATATTTTTTTTATACCTACGCTATTATATAGTCAACTACATCATGACACGTGCTTCTCACTAGTATTTACAAAAAGAATAAAAGTGAAATAGTGTCGAACTTTTTTTAAATAAAAGTGACTGAGTATATTGCTTTTAAATTTCATCACATTAATTCATATTCAAAAAGACAAATAAAATATTACATTGTCTCACTTTTTTTATTTAAAGAAATTTTTGAATTCATATTTATATTTAAATCTGGGTTGTGCTACGTGTACATAATAATTTACATAATAGGTTACCAACAAATGTTATGACGAGATTTAATTGGATCAAAATATCATTAATCAAATAACTTTTTTACTTACATATTGACATCTCATCACTATGTAAATAGTTATGTACAAAAAAATATTTTTCTTTAAATTTTGACAATCATACATGAGTACATCTCTTTAATTGATCCAAACGAATTCAAAAGAGATAGACTGGAACTTTCTTTAAAAAAAAAAAATGAATGTATATCGTTATTCTCATTCTCACACATGTATATTTACATTTGCATAAACATTTGGCAAGTATCACATGAATTGATCCAAAATTAAAGTTTTATATATACTAATTCAATCAAATTCATACAAATTTGACTCAAAATTATGAATCTAAAAAAGAAATTTAATATGTTCTATAACAACAAAACCTCAACATCAAAATCGGGGTGAAAATTGTGTTCATGGTTTCTATAGTTAAATAAGGGCATTGAATCAATAGTTATCATTGAAAATTAGCCTATAATTGTTTTTTTTTTTTGTTGAATAAATATGAAATATAAATTTGTTACTTAAACCAAATGTGAATTAATTATTCAGAAGTTAGCAATTTATAACTATGTAGATTTCTGCTGACTATTTGCAAATTTAGGAGAGAAAATTTCGAATAAAATGTAGTCGAAGCAACCCTCGAGCTTGTTTGGGCTTGATTTGTGCAAGATTTCATATTGTAATTTCGATTCTACTTGATTTGGAGTGAAAGTTTTGGATTTGTGTTGGAAAATTGCT
>CAIGRS010144341.1:0-10310 GCA_903798395.1 Fraxinus floribunda
GAAATCAAACACACCCTTAGTGTTTTTGGGGATAGGGAACTGGAAATTGATTTGAAACTATATGCTACTACTACAAATTAAGCATGTTAAGAAAAGTAAGCCAATCAGGAGATCGTCAGAAAGCCTTTCGAAGTTACAACTCTGTTAGATCTATGTATAGTAAGCTAAAAACTTCTTAGCCTGAATGTATCATGATGAAAAAACTGTGTAGATGCTGTGTCGTGCTTTTCAAATTAAAGAAGTGGTTTTATTTCAGCGAATCTATAATATATCTCGAAATATTTTGCTGCATTCAAACACTTTTGTGCCCATATACGCTGCAATTATTTACAAGGTCTTGTTGTGTGGGCCAACTCTTCTTGCTTACTTTGTGTACCCTGCAGTATGTCTCCCTCTTATTCATTGGGATGCTGGTCGTCATATCAGTTCGGGGATTCTTGAATAATTTGATGAAAGTAAGTACACTTTTCCTACCTATTAACTGTGTTGTATCTATGCTCTCATGTCATACTTCAATATTGGTTCTTTGTGAATCCTAAAGTGGAGGATATGAACCTTGTGAGTGTCTCCTGTAAGTAGGCCATTATAACTTTCGTTGCTGGTTGCTAAGTAAACAGATGAGGATTCACTTCCAAGCAACTACCCTAACGACCGAGTTTTTTTTTTTTTACCTTGTGACTTATTAATCCTTCAGTCAACCTTTTTTCTATTGAAGTCGCCACGAGGTTTTGATGTCATTAATAATGAAAAAGACGAGCAAAGAGAAACTTAGGGGATCACACCTGACCTTCAGTACACATTATGTGAAATTTTTTATCAAGTAGACACAAAGACTACTTTAGAATTAAAACATTTTATTGGGCTAATTTTCACGCTTTTAACACCTACTGCTTAACTCCAGAATTTTGGCTGTTGTACAGTTCTTCTTTGCTGTTTCCAGAGTTGGGAGTGGATCTTCAAGCAACGTTGTCCTTTTTCTTTCTGAAATCATGGGAATGTATTTTATTTCTTCCATTCTATTGATTAGGAAAAGCTTGGCGACAGAATACAGGTATGGTTCAATGTTGACTGTAGAACGTAGCTGACCTCTTTTTGCTAGTGAATTAATTATTAACTACGTGGCAAACTGTGATTTTTTAACTAATGCTAATTTTTCTTTTGTTTCTGTTTGGGGTCAGTGTTTTCTTCTTTACTTGAAACTCTTGTTAGATGTGCTTACAGAATGTAACACCTAAGAAATCTATGGTGTGAGTTTGCCGCTGTAAATCTTACAACTGACTTTTAAAGTAGTCGAGGATTACTTGGAAAGTTTTACGTAGTATTTTGAAAATGCTACACAAGGTAAGTTTCACCGAACAATTTCAGAGGACATAGAAAGTTGCACAAATAAGTGAACGCTTTCAAAAAATTTCCGTATGCTATGTTGTTTGTAAATTGAATTCTGGGCTACTTCGTTAGTTTGTGCTTGGTGGGTACCTATTTTTCCAGTATATGAATCATTACTGAATCATATAATATGGAAGTTAAGATTTTTTGTGTTCTAATGTTTTATTCTATGATTTGCCAAACATACTCTTAGTTTGTTTCCTGACTAGACTTCCAAATAGCTTCATATATTGCTTTTAATTTCGTTAGTTCCATCTTAAAAGGTCAACCTTGTTAAGATTTGGGGTTCCATATTGGTGTATGTTTTTATCTTTATTCGATATGAGATTCTATCCCTTAACATGTCCCGCAAGATGGTGACTCGTTTGGGCAGACCAATCTTGAAATCAGTGTGCTCAATTTTTTTTGAGTCTTAATCGGATCGAATCACTCGTTGAAGTTTAATGAGCTCTGATACCATGTTAAGATTTAAGGTTCCATCTTAAAAGGTCGACCTTGTTAAAAGGAGTAACCCAAACTCTTATATTGGTCTATGTTTTCATCTTTATTCGATATGAAATTCTATCCCTTAACAAATTTGTCGATCCTGTGCTTGTATGTATTTGCAGGATGATCATAACTGATGTACTGGGTGGAGACATTCAATTTGATTTCTACCATCGGTGGTTTGATGCAATCTTTGCAGCCAGTGCATTTCTCTCTTTGCTTTTGCTTTCTGCACATTACACTTCTCGTCACGCTGATAAACATCCAATAGATTGATTTGTTTACATGTAAGTGTTTGAAACAGCTTGAAATAGGTTTTTGGTGGTATATTTTTTTAATTAGCATGTTCAAATTGATTTGTATAATATAATACTTCCCCTGGAATTGATGGATGAGTAGACAATATAGCTGATTATATACATTTTATGTTCTTTGTGGAGGAGGTACTTGTTTAGTAGTTCAAATTTAGTTAAAATCATTACATCTTTGAAGCATAATGCATCAATTTACATCTTTGAAGCACAATGCATCAATTTTAGCTGCATAGTACCTTATTGAGTTTTCGTATAGCTGCTGGTGGCACGTGCTATTCTGGCCATGTGCATGAAAAGGCCTTTTATTAAATATGTTCGTTTCTTATTATATATATTCTATATCTGGCTGCTGCTTAAGTTGCTAGACAAAGTGAGTGTGATGCCATTTAACATAGATAGTTACATTAGCGTGTCATATTTGCATTTTGAAGAGTCCGAAGGAAATAGGAAATTCTGGGATGGCTAACTTGAATACGCCTCTTTCAGTTGAATTACTTTTACTCATTGGTTTGGTTACACGCTAGACTCTCTGCATTGTCTGTCTGATTCTTAACGTTGTGAAATAATGTTTTTCACAGGAAACCGGTGCTTGTATGACGATGGATATACGTCCAATACAGTGAGAGGTGAGCATTTTCTCTTTTATTTCTGTTCTTGAAAGCTTGATATTATTTTTGTGGCTATTAGTCTTAAAGCCTACATGGCTTCCATATGTTGCTGTCAAACTTGTGTGTAATGCTGTTCAATTTAGGAAGAATAACGCCACCAAAACCCGGAAAAGGAATTGAGAATTTAATCAGCAATTTGTTTCTAACTGCAGGAATATCGTGCGGAGAAAATTTGATAAAAAGATTGACGAATATGGTGGATGCTCCTCGAGCTGTGCTACATAATCCTTTTGATCAAAAGCATGTAGATAATGAACCAATACTTTGTTACGAATGATGGTGTATAATGTATCTACTAAGGAATACAACATTGTAGGAGATACAGTTGATTCGATTCGATTTGATTTGTAGAATATAATAGAGTCGATTAAATGTTGTTTGTTTCTCCAATTGTTTAACTAATTTCAAGTTTTGCTTTTCATGTTTCCTCTTAACAATTGATCCGATTCGATTCGTAGAATATAATGGATTCAATTCAATGGTGTTTGTTTCTCCAATTGTTTTAACTAATTACAATTTTCATTTTTCTTGTTTCCTCTTAAATATACCCGACTCATATGTGGAAGAATGAATGACGTGGAGACTAGTTATATAGATGTGCATACCCCACAGTATGGTTACCATAGAAGTATTTATATTTTGAATTTTTATATACTAATTCTTGAAATTTTTAAGCCTTTTTTTGTGTGAAGATTATCAGAATTTAGCAGATTTTGATAAAAGTTAATAAAATATGTGATTGAAAAGTTGTGAAATATGTTGAAATTAATGATTGATTTTGATTTTGATTTAAATTTAAATTAATGATTGATTATATGGTATTATTGACCATAGAAGTATTTATATTTTGAATTTTTATATACTAATTCTTGAAATTTTTAAGCCTTTTTTTGTGTGAAGATTATCAGAATTTAGCAGATTTTGATAAAAGTTAATAAAATATGTGATTGAAAAGTTGTGAATCCCGTGAAATATGTAGAAATTAATGATTGATTTTGATTTTGATTTAAATTAAAATTAATGATTGATTATATGGTATTATTGAAAAATAAGACTATTCAACTTGAAAAACTGAAACATTCTTAGGTTGTATTTATCTTTCTCTAAGCCCCTGTTTGGGCCACATTTTTTTTATTCTCATTTTTCTACTCATTTTTAACTACACATTCTTCAATGAAATAATATTTTTCTATCACATCAATATTTTTTCCTTCTTTTTAACCACATATTCAACATCACATCAACCGAAAAAAATGCATTCTTTGGAAATAATGTGCACCAAACGGGGACAAAAATCTTTTATTTTCAATCAAATATTCACACAATAAAATATTTTACCTGTAGAAATTTTCCTTACTTTTAACTATACATTCTCAAAAAATCGTTATTTAAAACATCATTTTTCTCAGTAATGACCATCAAATGGGAGCTAAGTGTAGCAAACCACATGTATGGTTAAAAAAATAAAGGGAAAGACATCCCCAATTTTTAGTTCCATTTGCACTTCCATGTTTACGTCTATTCATGGAAAATTGCATTCTCAACCTTTGGAAAATTAGCAGAATTTCGTTAGTGACACATTTGACCAATAGAGCCAAAAAGTTAAAAAAGGATAAAATAGTCATTTTACTAATCTAAATTAAGATATTTAAATAATTCAGGAAAAATAAAAAAGAAGAAGAAAAGAATCGAATATTAGCTTCACTTAAGACCATATTGGTTGTGAATAAAATTATTTTATACAATTCAAGTTTTAATTTGAAAATTCATATTTTGAAAGTAAGTAACTTCACACAAATTTATTATCATCAACATGATATAATGTTATGTTTGTGTATGAATATCGAAAGAAATGTGAAATTAAAATTAATTATAATTTTTAACAACTATTTAGCTTTTTGCAAACAAGCACAAAATTTTGAGGTAAATCATATAATTGATACTGTTTCCAATTGGAATTGTGATGGATTTTAACGTAATTCATTAAAATTTGTTAAAATCCATTAAAATCTAGGTGTCACGAAGTAAGATTTTAATGAAAGTATACTCGGTAGTTAGTAGATTTGTAAAGATTTTATTAACAAATGGATTTAAAAGATTTAGATGGATTTCAGGGTGTGTTTCAGTCACATTCTTTTGAAAGAATGTATTCTAAAATAGTATATTGATGGAAAATATGTGATTGAAAAATAAGGAAAAGTTATTGACGTAATAAAAAAATATTATTTTATTAAAAAATATGTGATTGAAAACGAGTAAAAGAATAATAATAAAAAATTAAATATGCATCAAACATGGCTCTAACTTAATCAAATCTTTTGAAATTTAACCATATTTTTATAGGATTCTATTCAAATACACGAAATCCAATGGGATTTATAATGATCTAAAATTCCCCAAAATCGAGGACACCGTAATTTTTTAAATAATATATAATAAAATTTTAGGTATGGTAGGGCAGGGCGAAAATAATGGATCCATTGAATGTTGATGGAAATTCGTGGCGATTCTCGCGAATGAGTGAAGAAGATTTGCGGGTAATTACATGTCGTTGTTATTTATTGTTATAATACAAGTTTCTTTATATTGATTTCTAGTGTGATTTGTTAAAAATTTAGGGATTTCAGATTTTGAGCGATTCTGTTGTTTATTTCAATAGTTTGGCGGAGTAATTAGGTTTTTACTTGCCTGGTTCAGTCCAAATTCCGAATGGATAATAGGAATATAATCGTTGTTAAAACTTCAGAAGTTATAGCAAAATTTCACGGATTTAGGCATCATCGGATCACTAGGGACCTCTGTTCTGAATGTGGGTTTAAGCTATCTTTAATCTTTTACCCCCACAATTATACCAAATTTTTTTTTGTTATTTTTTCATTAATGTTGCTTTAGTCCACTAAGTAGTATTTCTCTGATTTCATGATTTGCATCTTGTTTATGATGTTGACATTTCCTTCTTATGTTTGAAGACGCAATGGTTTTACAAGAATAACTTTTGAGGCCCAGTGATCAATTGTTGCCGTAGTGTTGCAATAATGTTTTAGGCTTAGTGATCAGTTGAATGCAATAAACGAAGAAATACAGAAATACTAATCAACATATAAGGCTTGTGCCACTCCTCTTAACACGTTTATCCTTTTAAGATGAACTCCAAGTCTTAAGAATAATATGTTCCTGAAATTCTGTGGGTTTAATTGTTCGTATCTCAAGACATTCTCTTGACTTTTAATCATGCATGGGGATTGTATGAGTCCTAAAGCATATGCCTTATCCCCTGGGATAAAAAAGTTGTGTTGCATATTCCAGTTTGAAGGATCAATCCAGTCACCCTTTTTTTTTTTGCAATTGGCGTATGCTGAGTTTTGGCCTACTTGTGTTTTGTCTATTGAACTTTTATTTTCTGGTTGAATTGATTGAAAAAGAAATGACACGGTGTTTCCTAGTAATCTTGTCCATTGCAATAATGATAGTCATTCTGCCGGTCCTTTAGTATTAGGACATCAAGAAAATGGAAAATTCAGGTTTCTATAACCTTCTGTTTCATAGTATGCACTCTATCTGATGTAGTATCTGATGTTGTTTGTGATAATCCACCTGATGGTGCTCTGAATTCCATCTACAAGAACAAAGATATGGAGGTGGAAATCTATCCGGACTCTGATGTGGAAGACCCTGATGTAAGTAAGAATTTTTTCTTGCTTATTCTAGTAACTAGATAGAAAACTTATAAATTCCGTGTTATTATTGCTGATTCACGTCATGTTATAGATAAGAATAAATCTTATAGATAGAACTAGATTTACCCAAGTACTTGCATGGATCACTTCATAGTTAGTAGTCCTTTGATTAAAGGTACTACTTTTCTGGCAGGAACAAGTAGAAGATGTCTTTTTAGCATTAGCCAGTATGGATTTTTTTATGTGCTTGCTGATTTTCTGTAGTTGAGATTTACTTGCATATTTATAAATTCTTCGTGGATTTATTTGTGATTGAAGGTCAAAGTTTGCGGTATCTGTGGTGATGAAGGGCGGAAGGATTTGCTCGTTATCTGTTCTCGTTGTAGTGATTGGGCAGAACATACGTGAGTCTTAAATATTTATTCTTATCTGTGCAATATGATTCTGTCTTTCTGCATTTTACAACAACATAAACCTTTGTCTCATCTCAGTTATTGCATGCTAAAAGTGCCAACTAAAGTGCCAGAGGGCAACTGGGTGTGTTTAGAATGCAAGGTGGAGGAGAAATTGAGTAATCAGAAGCAAGATAAGATTGGAAGGATCGATGGAAATGTGAAAAAACAACTGCCCTAAGCCTCGGATATGTCGACTGGGCAGGAATGTGTTTGTTCTTGTTAATTTGGTGAACAATTAAGTTATTTGCTTCTTTTCTGGAACTGCATTAATTGTGGATGAAAATCCAACCCAAAGGGTTGAGCATTTACTTGACAGTTCTTCGGTACATTGTTTACGGTTTCTTGTTCATAGAATAAACACGTGATAACTATGCCAATGTCTTCTTTACCATACTTTTTGGCTATATTATTTTTCATGACGAAAGATGTAGCTAATTGACTTCTATTAATATTTTAATTCATTATTTCGGATTTTTCTTCCACAAATTTTGTTGAATTGGCTTGATTCAGTCATTTTCATGTTTGATAAGGAGAGTTAAATCATAACTCTTCTCCTTCGACATAACATTAAGTTCATGCGAAAAGTGTTGTGTTATTGTTTTTTCACGTTTTATAATGTTCATATGCATAGAAAATTCAATAATCGAACTTCACTGTACACGAATTAATATTTCAGAGAAACATATAGAAATGTTCACTAATTTTGTTAAATAAATAGTGTGTTAATTTAAGTGGAGGGAGCGCTCCCCGTTTGGCTCTTATTATTTGAGATTTTAATTTTTAGAATAGTACTTTTTGAAGAATGAGTAGTTGAAAAATAAGGAAAAGTTTTCAATTTACATGTAATATTATTTTATTGGAGAATGTATGATGAAAAAGAAAAAGAATAAAAGTGTGTTTAAATTTTAATGAGGTCAATTTGAGGGGACACATAGTTAGAATAATGAACAATCGTACCCATACCATAACCTTAATACAAAATGTGAAATGAAGAAAATGTTGTGGTGAAGTAAAGAAGATATTTTAAAAGGTCAAAATATTCTTATTCTTTAGAAATTAGTACAAATATTTGTTTTTAAAATCTTATTAAGTCATTGTTTAGTGTGACTTAAAATGTTGAATAAATTTTAAGTCAAAATCAAAAATTAATTTTAACTATATATTTCACGAGATTCACAACTTTTTATTAAATTTTAAGTCAAAATCAAAAATTAATTTTAACTATATATTTCACTAGATTCACAACTTTTTAACCACATGTTTTATCAAATTTATCAAAATTTACTAAAAATCTGATTTTTTACTAAATCAAACATAAACTAAAAATAGCATCTCGGCCAAATTGATTCAAAGTTGACATGAAAATCAATATATGCACATGTATCATGCTCTCTTCAAATTTCAAGATTACTATGCACAAATAGAGAATTTTGACAAAAAAAAAAAAATCAATATGTATCTATGTTCATATCTTATCTTGTCATTCTATATTATTTTTTGATCGTGTCTAATGGACTGTCCGTCCGATCCTTGAGGTCACACAGTACCCGAGGTAGCCTCCAAACACACGAGTCGACAAGCTAAGGTGTGGAATAAATGCACAATATACTCTGGTTAAGAAATTTGCAAGTATACGATATGCTCTGAATAAAAAAGCTTACAACCATACCTGTATATGAGACACTGTCATTGCACTTTTTCGATAAATTGGCCATAAATCAAGTGTTAGCAATCTTGTTTATGTCAATGACAGACTAATGGACTATTCTCTTCATATTTCAGTTTTTAGTTTTGAATTCATTTTCAATTTTGTGTTTTGAGTGTTTGTTTTGAAATGTGTGGTTGAAATGATTACTATGCACGATTAGAGAATTTTGACATAAACATCTCGGCCAAATTGATTCAAAGTTGACATGAAAATCAATATATGCATATGTATCATGCTCTCTTCAAATTTCAAGATTAATATGCACAAATAGAGAATCTTGACAAAAAAAAAAAAATCAATATGTATCTATGTTCATATCTTATCTTGNCTCTTCAAATTTCAAGATTACTATGTACGATTGGAGAATTTTGACAAAAAAAAAATCATTATGTATCTATCATGTTCATATCTTATCTTGCCATCCTATATTATTTCTTGATCGCGTCTGATGGACTGTCCGTCCAACCCTCGAGGTCCCACAATACTCGACGTAGTCGACAAGTAAGGTATAGAATAAATGCACAATATACTCTGGTTAAGAAATTCGCAAATATACGATATGTTCTGAATAAAAAAGCTTACAACCATACCTGCATGAGACACAGTCGTTGCACTTTTTCGATAAATTGGCTATAAATCAGGCGTTGGCAATCTTGTTTATGTCAATGACAAACTAAAGGGCTATTCTCTTCATATTTCAGTTTTAAATTTATTTTCATTTTCAATTTTGTGTTTTGAGTGTCTGTTTTAAAATTGTTGAAAATATGTTCTTTTTGTTATTCTAGAAAATTGGAAAACGCGTTTACTTTGAAATTTTTAGAATCTTTTTTTATAACCTCAATATCCTAGAAATGAAGCATGCATCAGCATATTTCAAGAGTTACCCTGCATTCAACTGAGTATATGAGATTGTTTATAGAAATCTAGACATTTTTCTTCTCATAATGGTTGTATATGTGGATCATATAGAGTGGAACACAAGAAGTTTATTGGATCAAATTGGTCGATGTCAGAGCGGAGTGCATTGAACGGAAAACAGTGGAGTGACGACATCAGTCTTGTGGGTTTAATTCACTGTTAGTTTGCCAGGGACGCTAAATGAGTTGGAGGTGCGGGGACAACCCCCCGCGGTACGGTACAATATGCTAAATATATTGCTCGTAGCGCAACTCCGTGTAGTGCGCTGAGAGCGCTTTCCATGTAGCACGGAGATTGTTCTTCGTAGAGATTTCCGCACAGCGCGAAAAGAAGTTTCAGACTGTACACATAAAAAAGAAAATTATTTGTATTGAATTGTGGTGAAATGGAATCGAACTTGTGACCTTTAGAAAATCCGTGACTCTCCCAACTAAGCTATCACACTGTTGGCAAAATTTGGTCGTTTTCCTCGTTTTGAAAATTTGGCTTGGTTTTAATTGAAAACAACCAGAACATCTTTTTGGCGTTTTCTTTCTTCTTCTTCTTTTTTTTTTTTTTTTTGTAAATTTTGAACTCGTTTTTGGAAATTCGTTTATGAAAATAGGCAAGTAAACGTGTTTTCAGTGTTTTCGAAAACTGAAAACTGAAAATGAACTGAAAACAGTAAAGAAAACAGCCCCTAAGAGTTTACGAAACAA